>OY987187.1:8520572-8523072 GCA_963920625.1 Dinocampus coccinellae | reverse complement strand
ATATTTTATAAAAAAACATAAAAATATAACTAAACAACTGAAATTAATCGGAGAGAAATAAATTTCAAAAAAAAAAAAAAAATAATAAATAAATAAATAAATAAACTTCGGCACAATTGTCAATAAGTCAATATCCACATATCCAAACGTGAAAACAAGAGAGAAAAAAAAAAAAAATAATAAAATAAAAATAAAAATAAAAAAAAAAAACTTGTAATGAATTATCCCTCTTCCTCTTTCTCTTCACTAATCCTTTCACTCTAGGATTGCCACGCCGTCTTATTTCCCATCCGTGAATTGTTAAATTCACGTTTTAAAAGAAGGCAACACACACACACACACACACACACACTCAAATTCGTCTTAACATACACGTAAATGAATATATATAACGTAAAAGAAACAATATGAAAAATAATTCAAATAAATTCCTCAAGTTGAAATATGCAAGTAGGTGTGAACGATGCAACGCACAATATAAAACTCAACGTTTATGATTAAACATCAGACAATTTATTGATGTGAATACCACCAGCACTAGCAGCACCACCACCACCATAGCCACCACTACCACCGCCAACATCACCATCACCTCTCACTCTCTTCTTCATCACTCCCGGAAGATTTTCTCAGGGTTGCAACAGTAAATATAATCCCTTCTACTTAATTTTTTTTTTCTTCTCCCTCTCTCTCTCTCTATTTTCCCTTGTTTTTATTCATGTATTTTAATAAAATCGTACCACGCTTTTCTTCACCCCACGCACAATTGCGTTCCCTCCGCCTCATTTCACGTGTAACCGTGACCACACGTAATGACGTAAAAATAAATAGATGAAGGTTAAAATAAATCTTTTTAAAAATATATATTATTATTAATAATCATAATTAAAAATTCAATATTATAAATGCGAGTTTAGCACGTTCAATTTGACCAGGTACGAGAGACACGAGAAGCACGCGCGGGCTGTTGCTACTACTACCGACGATGCCCCGGCATCCAACGACTGTCGCTTGGGGCATCCCCACCCGCGTACCCGAACAAGCAGCGGCAATCGAGCAAACCACTTCACACAACAATGTGCGATAGGTATATATATATATATATATATATACATGTATAGTATAGGTATAGTGTAGAAGCGTACAAGAGACAGGAGTAGGGCAACAAAATGTGGCCACAGGTGAGAGACACTTCTCCTCACTCTCTCACTCTTTCATTCTCCTTATTTTCCCCTCTCTATTACACGGTATCACTATCCCTATCTTTCTCAATCTCTTGTACAATATATATTTATATCACTCCCACTAGATATGGCGCATGCGCGCATCGTGGCCTCGTATTTACCGGCGTGGGCGCAACGCCGATTTCGAATCGCCGATCTCGTCCTTCCTCCTTTCCTTTTGCGGATAATGCCAGGCAACTCGCGCCTATTATATACATATATATATAATATACAACCACTGACTCAAATTGTTGCGTTATTGTTGTCGCTTTGTCATGATTTTATATATATATATATATGTATCATCATAATTTTTCACTTGTACTTTTTAAATATTTGTATGGGTGGTAAAATCATGGATTTGGCCTACGCATTTTACGCATGAATTTTTGTATTATAAATGTAGTAGGTGGTAAATTATTTTGTATCTAAAATAAAATATATATATATATATATATGTAGTAATGAATTAAATAATGAGTATATTGTTATTAATAAAGTGTGAGTAGGGATAAATGTGAAAATTGACACAAGTGTTTATATTATGTATTAAATGATATTAAATGATTATTGTGTGACATAATATTCTCTTTCAATATGTGCATACATACGTATGTATGTATGTATATATATATAATCATAATTTACTCGACAACAATTGGGTTAAAAGAAAAAAAAAGAAAAAAGTGGGAAGAGTGGAAGGTAAAATTTATTACCGCGTTTTGTTTTGCAAATACTGCGCGACTAATTGATTGTTTTTTAGTCATGGAATATTATTGTATAATAAATGAGTGATGAAAAATTGTATTTATTAATACTTATATGCTAAATATAGATATTTGTTCCATGTATAATATATATATATATATATATTTTTTTCCTTTATTTTATTTATTATCTTGATGATGTATTTAACGAGTAGTATGTAGTTATGTGAATTGTATTACCAGTGTGGATTTAATAAAAAATAAAAAAAAAAATCATCATTTCGTTCCAGTGACGTGATTCTTATTATGCATCATACGCTCAAAGATACTTAGACAGGTGTTTCCTGTGATATATTATAGATAAAACTGATAATTATTTTAATGAATTGATCTGTAAAAGAATTTTTTCTATTGCATTTTTTCATATTATTGTGATCGCATTGAATAGATAGTGATAAATTTTTTCCAATTCCACTTGGAATTTATATTTAATTTAATTTAGTCATTTAAAAAAATGAAAAATAAAATAAAAATAAAAACATCTTACCCATCACACAATTTAAAACGTCA
>OY987187.1:8390572-8515572 GCA_963920625.1 Dinocampus coccinellae | reverse complement strand
GGAAACAGACGGAGATGACAAAAACGAAAAAATCAAAAAGATTTTTACATTAAGAGAAGTCACGTATAATAAAAGAAAAAACCCATACGAGAGGAATAACACACACACATATATATATATATATATATATATGTATATACAGTTGTGTGATTTATGTGTCCTCTTGGGTTATTATATGCTGAGAGACTCAATTTCTCTGTGATTCTCCAGTTTAAAAAAAAAAAATACGAATTGACGGGGAATGAAGAGACAAATGAGAAAAAAAAAAAAAAGGAAAAAAATTGTCCATTGAATCTTCAGCGCGACGTAAGAAAGAAAAAAAAAACGGATAAAATTCAATATGAAGGCAGTCTCGTGTTAGCAATTTGTATTCAAGACGAAAATTTGCGTTTTTTTTTTTTTTTTTTTTTTTTTTTCTTAAGAAAATCGTGATTAAGGCAAAGACGTACGGAGAAGAATAAAGATATATAAGAGAGAAGAGAAAATACTTGGCTAAATGCCATACACTGATTGACGGAAATATTTTTGTTTTCCGTCGTCTAAGTGAATTGTCTTTTTTTTTTTTTTTTTTTCGTTTTTTGTTGGTGAAAAAATATATTAACGAGCCAAAAAAAAAAAAAAAAGAAACAAAAAAAACTTAGAGAATACTTTTCACGCAGAGCTAATTACATTGAAGGTCTATATATTGAGCCAATTGTAAATAAAATTAGCGTCATTGATATGTGTAGCGCAATGCGTCAAATATATAAGCGATATTGCCAAGTATATTTTATAAAATAATTCCATCGAGAGGCGAACGTACAGATATGAAATGACGATAGTAGTTTTTTTTTTTTTTTTTTTTTTTTTTTTAAATAAATAAAATTATTATCACACAATTGATAATTATCATGATAATTGTATTAATATGTAATTTACCTGGAAATGCAGGATTATGGTCCATATCAATCCAAGAGTGAGTTTTGGATTGCCATCAACAATATCCTCAGCTCGAATGTTGACAAGTTTGATTTTCTTGAAACGAAGAAATCCCAAGGCCATATCCACATTTTGCAGCATGTGAAAACGCATTCGGCCTCTTTCCCGCGGCTGGAAAAAAAAAAAATATATATATATATATATAATATATGCATATTTTATTTTTGTTTTTCGATAAATAAATAAATAATTTGATTGAAATAAAATTTGTTCATTTCAATATAATTTATATTCAATACAATTGAAAATATAATATCAAATAAAATTCTTTATTCGATGCGTATAAAGAAAAAAAAATTCGTGTTACACGATATACACCGAAATGTAAAATACAAGTTAATATATCGTGCAAGTGTGTAATATTGATCGTACTTGAACAAGAGTTTGATTGCTAAATGTATGAAATTGGATTGCCCCAATTGCCAAACATATGGGAATTCACGCGTTAAGAATTCGTGACAGGTCAATATGTATACAAATGGTATACACGTAAATTCCTCGACATATGACAAGTGAGAAATTAATTGAATTTCCAATTTACTGTCACAATTGAACATCAATACAGTACACTAATAAATAAATAAGACAAAAAAAAAAAAAAAAAAAAAAAAAATCGCAAATAATTATCTTGATTATCTGATGAATTTAATATTACACTTCAAAATACGACATTCACGTAAAATTAAAAAAAAAAAAATAATAATAGTAATAATAAATACACATTTCATCCCACAATTAATAAAAATCTAAAAAAAAAAAACTTTAGTAAATGTGTAAATTAACATTTAATTGCGTCATTGGTTACGATTGAGTATAAATAATCATGGACAAGTAATTATCGTCGCATTGAAGTGAATCACGAATTGCGATCGATCGTTTCGCGGAATCGTTAGATGTCTGTGTGTATATTTATATATATATATATATAAACACTTGGAAATATGGTTAATCGCACGACCCGATTAATTGCAATCGATCTAACTATGCTACTATGTATATACATACACATAACACAGTACAAGTCGTGTATTGGAAAGATGTAAAAAGTCGATTGCACTTTGAAAAATCATTACTCAAAGTCCAGGTCAAAGAAAGCCGATCAATGGCATCATTAAATTCATAAATATATATATATATATTATTCGATTCAATCATTAAATTCATATAATAATTATTATTTTGTTTGTTTGCGTGTAAAATAAATTTTCCCGCTATGATATCATAAAATATTTTATATTGACCGTTCACATTTATCATTAAATTCTTGCAAGATTTTATATGATTTTTATTTTTTATACTATTGCGAAATAAAACCAAAGACAAAAAAAAAATATATATATATACGTAAGAAATCATCGTTAAAATAAATTTGGAAATAGCAAAAAAAAAAAAGAGTTTTTTTTTGTTTTTTGTTACTAATTAAAATACTCACGAGATGTTCGCCAGAAAGGACTTCCAGTAAAGATATAAGATTGTGTCCATCTCGAAGGTCCTCGAAAAGGTCCCCAACGTGTCTGCTCGCCTACAACCACAAATCATTAAATACATTAGTTTTATTATAAAATAATGATGATGATGATGATAAATATAATACAAGCGCTATTTTTTACGTCATACATAAAAAATTTAAAGAGAAAAAAAAAACAATATTATGTATATTATATACATTAATCTACTCAGAGGCCTGATAATTGGCACGTACGTGCTCTCCAGGTAAGGAACCCTCAGTGTCAGTAGTTTCAAAATGAAAAATAAGATAAAATGATAATAAAAAAAATTACGTAAGAAAAAAAAAACGAAATTTGCAATTATTGAGCCTGACAAATACCATCGCTCATGGAACTATTTTTATTTATTTATTTTTTATTTTTTTTTTTCATTACTATCAAATTACACTGCAATAAAGATGAAATAGTCATTCATAATACAAATTTATTATGATAAAAAAAAAATATGAATAAATAAAATATGAAAAAAATATATACATATATATATAACAAATTGCTGTAAACAGAAAAAAAATGGTGAGAGGACTGCGTGGTGAAGAAAAAAATAAAAATTAAAAGACCAAAACACAATTGAAGTCTCATTTGCTAAACGTCAAAATTAATAATCAATTTGTATTACAAAAACACACTCACACATAACCACCCAAATCCTTTTGATATGAATAATTAAAAAATTATTAATAATCAATTACAATCAATTCATGATCGTAAATGTATACAAAATATAACTAAAAAATAAGAAACTATTAAACTTTATAAAAAATGTATTAAAAAAATATATATTATAATTTTTATCATCCTTTTCTCGATACTGTCATTAGCATGTGCGATTAATATCCACGTATAAAAGAGCGTGACGTGAAAACACAACCAAGTTCATTAATATATATCTATATATATATATTCTTACTTGTGTGTTGTTACGTGAGAAAACGAAGGAATTTTCGTGACAAGCGAGAGAACTCAAGTAAATTTAATACAAGCAAAGGTAAGGCCACAAATTGTAGATGAGCAAGACAAAAAAAAAAAAAAAATTAAAATAATGAAGAAACTACAAGGAAAAAAAAATTCTATACACACTCACAGCCACAGACGTGACACTTTATAAATATATATAATAGTGATGAGCAATGTCTTTATCAAAATGTATACACGATAAATGGTAAATAGACAAATTCATGCTGCATAAAATAATTTTCACAGATAGAACATACACACACACACACACACACATAACACCCACACACTTACTGTGGGTGAACAGCACGGTTGATTGTTGACAACAACACACACATGTAGACACGTGTAAGTCTGAAAGAAAAAATATATATTTCAAATAGCACCAACACCAGAATAAATATACAACACAATACATTTCGAAAATATAATTAACAATTAAATGTCATACACTGTAAATTAATATTCGTATAAAATTATTCAATGATAAACCAAATTACCTTAGTGTATATTTAATTGATGATTAATTAATTAATGAAATATTCTAAGTGATATATTAACAAATATATAATAAATGATTATTGTTTATTTTAAATGTTAATATTTATTATTCATACCTTTACATATTTCCAATGCTGATAGTTTGCATGAAAAATTAAATATAAATTAATTTTATTAAGAAAATATATGAATAATTAATAGAATTAGATTTCGAAAAAAGAAAAAAAAAAGAAAAAATTATATTCAATTAATTATATAATAAACTTTCATTTTGGTCATTATAGAGTAAAATTATGATATGTATATTCATTAGTACAAGTGGTAACAAGACTTTTCAACGTTATACAGTGGTAAATTTATTGTAAAACGCAACATTATACGATTTCTTAAAAGTGAAAATTTCCCAGAATAAAATTTACCACATATATAAATATATATAAACATTTAATGTAAACTTTGAGATATAATTAAACGAACCATGCATTGTAATGACTTTGTTATCCCTATCCTGGTATCAAATAGTAAGTTTTTTTCCATAATAAAAAAAAAGAAAAAAAAAGAAAAAAAATAAAATAAAATAAAATAATTAAAAATAAAAATAAAACAAATTGTAATTATTACCAAATTTTATTTCAATTTTACACACTTTATTTTCATGTGTCTGCATTCCTGAAATTTCAATTGATCATGGGACACTTATCTCTATAAGGATTTTATTCGTACACATAAATTGTACCAGTTACGTTGAAAGAAAAAAAAGAAAAAAAAAAGTATAATAATAATAATAATAATAATATAAGTAAGAAAAGAATGAAAATGGATAAACAATGAATAAAAACAAGTATAATTAAAAATAACGACTGCAAGTATTCCTTCATCAGTGTAAATTACATTCGTGACTATATTTATATGGGACCCATCACCAAATTGTTTCTTTTTTTTTTGTTGTTCTTCTTCTTCTTCTTCTTCTTCTTCTTCACAACCTGACATTTTAAATAACACAATAACAAAAATTCATCTGAAATAATATTCGTACATAACTAAATTTCTCTCAAACTTTCGAAGTTTATTATCACAAAGTATTGTCATTGATATTGAAATATTTACAAAAAGAAAAGTAAAATAAAATAAAATGAGAAAGGAAAAAAAAAATCCATACGATAAAAATAAAACAAATAATCACAACAAAAAAATTCGTGAGAATGTACACACACACACACACACAGTGTGTGGCCCCTTATATTTTTGTGACTTCCTGTCATCGTCCAACAGGAGAGTACACATTACGAAATAATTTCACATTAAATGAAAAAAATATATATATATATATATATATTCATATATGTATACGTTTGTGTGTGTGTGTATTTAAACAGTGCACCCACTTATTGATAATTGTGAAATACGACAGTAAAGTGAATGAAGTAAAAGGAAAATAAAAAAGATAAATGAAATAAAAAATATTGAATAAATGTTGTATTATGGAATAGTAGTGGGGATGAGATGGATAAAGAAAAAGTTTTCTGGATTGTTACAGGGCAGCGGTGGATTGGCCACAGAGTCAACTTAGCAATTGGTGGGCGATGGAGAAGGTGTCCGAATAAGGTCAGATACAGAAGAAGGCGATTGTATATAAACGTGGGCGCATTGGAATCGCAGCCGGTGTATAAAATACACTGTACATACTTTTACACACACGCATATATATATATATTAATACAACCATTGGCTGTTGGGTTTGGTTGATATTGTGTTGGGCTGAACAACGATGCGTAACGAGAAATGAATGATAACGCTGTAACATAATATAATATACATAAACGCACACGCACACGCGAACCGTCACGAAAATTGAGACTTATGAAACGATGAGAAAACTGAATTTTGCTGTGACTACATAAACGATACTCATTCATGTTTTCGCCTCATCCCCACCTACCCTCGGAGATCTAATTAATTTCATGAATTTTATAAAAAAATTTAATTCACAATAAAGAAAAATTTATATATATATTTTTTTTTCGTGATACTTTATATAATTTTATATAATTTACACTTGATATAATTTTAATAATTAATTAATATTAATATTGTAATGTTATTTATTTAATTTTATTTTACTATATCAAAAGTGTGAGAAAAAAATTATTCTCAAATGATATTCAAAATATTTAATGGATAGAGATTGGAATTTTGAAGTATACGATAATGTGAAAATGAGAATATAAATGTAAAATAAAATATTATATGTAGAAGAAAATAATGGATTTATATACTAAATATAATCTCTACCTTGACTCTGCTACTTTCATTGCATCACGAAGGTCAACTGCTCGTGGTAAACAATGCAAAGCCACAATATGTATAACGGATTATGCGAGAAAGGGATCCTTATAGTCATATAGAAATGCACAATAACAAAGACGCGATATATAAAATAAGATGGTAAATTCCCATGGCCTTGTTCTTCATGCTGTTAGTTCCGAGAATCCATTTTAGTCAATTAATGAGAATCGCGAGAAAATTCTCTCTACATTAAAACAAAATATATATATTTCAATTTATTTTTAACAATCTGTTTTATATAAATCATCAACTCACTCTTGACGAAAAAAAAACCAAAAAAACCAAAAAAAAAAAAAATGTAAAATGATAAAATATCATATTGAAATTATTAAAATTATTTTTTATTTGTGTTATCCCCCTTATCCCATCCTCATCCCGTTCTACATCATCATCAAAATTATCGTTCTGTCTCTTTTATCCTTATATTAATCTAAATGTTTCACTATTATTGTCCATTTATGGTATTGAATAGAGAGCAAAGTAAAGTTATATGTATATAAAATAAAATACTGTTGACTCACACAAAACATAAATGGATCTTGCAAACAAAATGGAAATACAAACCATTGTAAATCTATTTAAACGATAGTTTCATTCCATTTGTGGAAAATGAATCCAATGAAAAATAACCCTCAATACCTATATATATACACAATATATTCATACATTGTAAGACTTGCGCTGTTTCGATCAAGATCATTCAACAAAAGATTTGGAGAAAATTTAAATTTTTATATACAAGTGAATACAAGTACAAGAAAAAAAACAAAAACAAAAACAAAAACAAAGAGAAAAATTAAGGAGAAGGAGGAAGAAGAAAAAGAATCTCAACTGTTTTGGTGTTCAAGACCATTGGGCATATAAAACATTATGAATCATGCCATGAATTTAAGTATTACCAAATTAAGTACGATGATTCAACGAGTTTTCTCCCTTTCACACACACACACACACATATATATATATTACCCCTTCCCCTACCTTCTTACCTCCGTACATTACACTGTCTCTCTCATTCTTTTGCTTCCATACTCCCCAACAACGGGTGTATAATTTCTTCGTGTTATTCTTTTCAGTGTCAGGTTTACCATGAGAGCGCGGAACAGATGCAAAGAAATATCTAAGAGCTCGTCGCTTTCGATTCGAAGAAACAAGACGATGTGAGGGATTATCAAAGAGTATATAAGCAAACATAAACACGTGTGTGTGTGTATGTGTATGTGTAATATATATTATTATTTTTTTTTTTTATTTTTTTTTTTTTTTTTCAGCGATACCCTCGCAGATTTGGCGCCTTTTTCTTCACCAACTGGATGGATCTCGCTTTTGTCGAATGTTTCTAACTAAACAGGATGGCGTGTACACTAAGAATGAGACAAAAAATGAAAAAAAAAAACAAGAAAAAAAAATTGAGAGAAAAGAAGTAAGAAAGAGTGAAGAAGAGTCTACTTGGGGTCTTTATACCGGGTGTAGCACAAATAAAATTCAACATTGTTGATATATTACAAAATTTTTTTTTTTTTTTTTTTCTTTGATTTAATTATTTTTCAACATTAAACAGAAAAAAAAAAAAAAAAACTGAATGATAAAAAATAAAATTAATTTTTGTAATATATTTCGGGACAATATTTATTATATTGGAGAAAAATTGAGAATAGAGGAAAAACAGATAGAGAAAAATCGAGAGAGATGGGTGATGAAAATTAAAGCAAAAAAAAAAATAAATATATAAAAAAAAGAAAAAACAAATAAATAAAAATAATAAGGTTTTTTATTTTAATATGAACAAATAGGTATTTGGTGTACCAAAGCCTCTGACATTGGCGAATTGTGGGTATCTCTCCATCCAACGTGTCGTCGTTGGCCTTGAAGACAGGAAAAAAATTCTAGGGATTTGGCATCAGCAAAATGGGGATTGGTGCGGTAGAAAAACGATTGACTTCCTTTCGTGCTGAAGAAAAAGCACAAGACACAAAAAAAAAAAAAAAAAAAAAAAAAAAGTGAATAATCACGATAGATTTCACAAGCGCCATCGAAGGAAAAAAAAAAATAAATAAATACGAAAGTGTTACACATCACAAATGATTAGAAACCTTCACAAACCAACCCACGCTGTTTCTCAATGCCAAATTTTTAATACTGCGAATGAAATTATAAACGATAACTGGCCTATTCTCGCGCACGATATGTTCTATGAATGAATAACCATTTCGAGTGAATAACACACACACACACAGAGAGACGGGAATAATAAATAAATAAATGAATGGATGAATGAACGAACGAATGCATGAATGAATGAATGAATGACTGGATAGAAAAAAAAAAGAAAAAAAAAAAAAATCAAGAGATTCATTGGACTGTTATCGTGATTGTACAAAATGTCAATTTTTCATTTATTAATTGCAGATGAAATTTGAAATAAAAATTTGCTAATTCAGTGACATAATTATTCAAATAAAATTAACTCTAATGAAAAAAAAAAAAAAAAAAATATGTACTGAAAATGACTTTTAATGTCACAGAAAAATAATGAGTCAAATGTGCAAAAATAACGGTGATACTATTTAAAAAAAAAAAAAAAAAAAACAACAAAAACAAATAAAAATAAACTAGTGATAAACTGTCATAGCTATGATATATTGCAATAAGATAAAAAAATAATAATAATAATAATAATAATAAAATTGTAGTACACGTTGTAATAAGTAGCTGCATGATAAGTTGAAATGTGCATTATTCTATAACTTGAGAAATATTATTATCATATATATAATTATAACGGGCCGTTGCCCACACAAATACACAGTTGTGCTGATAACAAGAGACACGGCGTTGTCGCGTATCACTTAATCCTTGTGTCACCAGTTATTTTCATGATTTAATTTTATTTCCGTGACAAATTTAAAAATACAACGTGTATCTATCTACAAATAATTTTCTATGTGTATTCCCCCCATTGAGTACGTGATAAAATTTTCAAAAGTATTTTCTTACATTATTTTTTACATTTAAAAAAATAAAAAAAATAAAAATTAATAAATAGATAAATAGATGAATAAATAAAAATTGTGTATTTATTCACGCATAATTATTCATCACCTCTTGGATATATTGAATTGGCAGTTGAATTGGTATTAAATGACCCGGAAAAACCAAACGGCCCAAAACAATGATGTTGTCATTGAAATACCATAGTAAAACACATCGTGTCTTGACGGAAATCATCATCGTGCTCACGACGCCATCAAGATAAATTGTGTTGGGCCCTTCGTGGAATTTAATCGACTGAATGCGAGAGGTAAAATAGAATATACAACGATAGGAGTTGAACATGCGCAATAATAGCTGAAAAAAAATTTTGCGCACGTGAGACGTATATAAATTACATATATAAAAAAATAATAATAATAAATAAATAAATAAATAAATAAAAGGAAAAAAAAAAAATAATAATAAATTAATTAATTAAATAAATAAATAAATAAATAAATAGAAATAAAGTATAAAATAAGAGACAAAACAGAAAATAAAAATAAAATTATATGACCATAGAGAGAAGGCACATCACGATATGACCAAGCAAACTGCACATATATACGTCATTATATATATATCCACTACGCTCTTTGGTCAATTTCACGCTCGGCAGAGCTGCAAGTCGTATATATATTGGAGACTTCCACTCTCATATAATTTGTAAATCGATGCACAAAAGATTAATGCCGCTTTGTCGACACGCCTTAAATAATAAAAAAAAAAAAAAAAAAATAGTAATGTCGAAAAAAGAAAATAATAAAAAAAAATAATAATAAAAGAAAAAACAAAAAAATTATGATAAAAGGGAGTAATTTCTTCCCTTTTCCCACTTAATCGCATCAAAGAAAAAATATCACGGTCAAGTGCCGCACCCTCAATTAAAATAATTAAAAGAAAAAAGAAAACAAAAAAAAAAAAACAAAAAAAAACAATATAAATTACGATTAATTTAAAAGGCAATAAGTCATTTAAAAAATTAAAGAGAATTGATGAAATATGAATTTTTTTATTTATTATTATTATTTTTTTATTTTGTCCTATTGAATAATTGCAATAATAAAATATTTTTGAATGACCCGAGAACACACGTGTATTATTCGTTTATTCATTCACATTCTCGTTGCTTTATTAACAAAAATATATTTCAATTCACTCAAGGATATATTTTTATTTTTTCATTTGCAACGTAAAAAAAAAATAAATAAATAAAAAAAATAAATAAATACATAAATAAATAAATAAATAAATAAATGAATAAAAAATAAAAATGAGATGATATAGACTTGGCGCCTTTGAATTATCTGTGTGGTACAATTTATGCAAAAATATCCAGTTTTTCTTTTCTTTTTTTTTCTTTTTTTTATTCCATTTATGAATTCAAGTGAGAGAAAGACAGAAAAAGACAGTTGAAATAGCACATATAAATATATACAGACAAGACGGTTATTGTCTTGACAATGAGCCGGATAAGAACTTTCAACTGAAATATTTTTACATCACCATTTACATACAGGCCCATTATCTGATCCGACAGATTTGAACGATGACTTATGGAAATGTATGACGTACGTACAATTGCAACCAATCGAAAGATGAATATTATGATAATAATAAATCAAAAGATGAAAAAAAAAAAAAATGAAATAAATCCATTTGTCTTTGACGATAAATCCAATTTTTCCACTATCCCATTGTATTATTTATAACAATTAAAAATATTAAATTATTAATATTTATAATAGTAAAAAATTTATACCTAGTAAGATAAAATGAAGAGAAAAATGCAAACAAAAATAAAAAGGAACAAAAAAAATTCCAAAACATCTAAAAATATTTCTCTCTATTCGCCCACTTATTTTTCATCACTCGTGTCATATCAAACTACTGCCTTGTACAGTACAGTACAGTATACACGCAAACACACACACACACACAAAACTTACGCAAAAACACACGTTTGTCATTCACTGTACACACAAACACCATCAACCTACATACTTTTCACGCGACATACGTCACACACGCACACATTATATCCCACTAGATCCTTTTCATTTCAATTTTTATTATTATCATTATTTTTTTTTTTTTCTTCTTTTTCCTCTTCTTTACTCATTTTTCTCGTATTGCCTCTACCTCGCAGTCAGACAACTTGTGCAACACAACCCACGCGTATGGACACGCATATTGCCCTGAGAAAACTATCACGTCATTGAATTATATATCGACGATATGATAAAAAAAATTAAATTAAATTAAAAAAAAAAAAAAAAAATTCCTATTGCTAACAAGTTATAATCGTTCTCTCAAAAACATAAAACTGAACAAATTTCCGATTAAGATAAGACATTTATATATAATGAAATAAATATTTCAAAAAAAAAGATGTAAAAAAAGGACAATCACACGATATATTTTCACACTACATCACAATCTCATCACTCATATGTATACATAAGATTAACCCCCTTGCTACATACAACCTACACAAATACGACGATTGTGGTTTTAACTTGACATATTACACACCCATATATATATATATATATATGAACACATGCCTCTCCTATATTTATTTTTTTTTCTTTTTTTCCTTTTTTTTTTTTTTTTTTCTGTTTACTTCTCAGAATGTAATTGTCGTTATGACCATCAGAGTGTGTGTAATATCGTCACGATCATTTCACCAACGATCAATAAGTTATTTTATGAGGTATAATATTGTTCATGATGATATAAAACACCTTCGACAATTGCATATGTATATGTAAATTTATTCAATATAATCAAAGAGTTCATTATCGTGATAAATAAAACAAAAAGAAACATATTACACTCAAGTATTAACTACAACTATTTTTTTTTTCTCTCTCTCTCTCTCTTCCCCTCCCTCAATGACAATACTTGTGTGTAATTATTGTACACAATTACCTATAAAATAAACAGGTAAAAATGATAATAATAATATGCATATATATATATATATATATATATATATATATATATATATATATAAATAAAATATTTACCGCAAATACTAAAATATACATAATAAATAAAAAATAATATTATAATTTCACTTTATTCAAGTACTCATGGCACACTGTGTAATTCATTTTACTGAATAAAATTTAATATTTAATATTGAATAATAATAAATGATATTTATTAATATTTTACTCACTTTCTTTAGATGTTTGTTCACCCATTTTGTAAAGGTCTTCTTCTGTATGGCATCACGTTCATCTGTAAATAATAAAATATATGTGTAAAAGATAAATTTGTATTGATAATCATATAATAAATTAATAATATATGTAAGATAGAGAAAGAGAAAAAGAAAACGAAGAAGAAGAAAATGAAGAATCCGTTATTCATTAATCAATGTATAGTCAAAAGGATACGTAATTAACCTCAAAGACCGAGACAATTATCCGATAAATATCTCAACCAGTTGTAAGTATAAATATAAAATTTCAGGAAGCGCTTGTTACACAATATAAATATGTATTTTATAGAAAGTCAAGCAATAGAGGTTTAAGGGCAAAGTGTAGTAGATATTTTTTGTGTTGAGGGATATAACGCGATTGGCGATTAAAATTTATGACAGGAACGAGAGTCTCGACTGGATTGCAATCAATCGAGATAAAAAAAAAAAAAAAAAATAATAAAAACAAAACTCGCGTGATCTCTCTCCCTTTTCTCATCACACTCTCTTTTTCTTCATATAAAGCTGTTTTTTTTTTGTTTTATTTTTTTTTTCTTTCTTTCTTTCACTCAAAGATCAATTGCTCGACCTAACGAACTTACGTTCGTCGCGTCCAAGTACTTCAGTCACGCCCATATATTTCCTGCCTTAAGTGGCCATGAAAAAAAGAAAAATTGACAACGAATACATGTAACCAAATTACATGCGCTGTACACGTGCGTGTTAATATAAATTAATTAATCTTTATAATGACATCAGAATAAATAAAATCTTTATATTACCATTACCAAGAAATATTTCTCACATTTTCAAGTATCAAAAAAAAAAAAAAATGAAATAAATAAAAAATTTTATCACAATCTATAAATTAAAAGTATAATTAAATTTAATAATTTTTTTTTTTTTTTTTTCAATGAAACAAAACACACGACACTCTCAAAAACATGACAAAAAAAATAAAATAAAAAAAATTAATCACAATCAATCCAGTAAATTGTGCAATTTACACACAAGTTAGATACAATTAATTTTATAAATATAAATATATTTATATGACAAGATAGAATAAAGTCTCATCTAAGTAGAGTTAACATTAATTTTCATGTATGAAAAGCACAAATAATTAACGTAATGAGCGTATAACTTCCTGTTACAATTCGAGGAAAAACTTTAAATGTAGAAGGGATGTAAAAGATGATTTCTCCCTCTTCACTTGTACATCTATTTACAAAATTTATATAACATCAAACGAGAACCCATTAGATACACACGTACTCACACAAAGAGACATTCATACATTTATATAGAACATACACGAAAACATCAGCTTTGATCTCAATAAATAAATAAATAAATAAAATGTAAAAAAAAAGGTGTGTATCAATATTTTAACGTTTATCTATTCATTATGATTATTCCCAATTGACATTAGATCTCGAAATTATTATATACGAATTAAAATAAATTTAAATAAAGTGAAAGGCTAATATATATAACAATAATAATGATAATAACAACAATAAGTCAATTGATAATACAATAGACATTTAAAATGAATAAATTGATGTATCACAGCGATAAACGATAAAATATACATATATATAAATCAAGAAATTTTATACTGTGCAATTATAAATTAGAAATAATATGTAATTGTTTGAAAATAAATTAATAAACGAGTGAGTCATCAATCCTGACCAAAAATAGCTGATGACATCAGAATCCCTTTTGCCATCGCAATGAATTCTCTTCTTGGTTATTGTGAAAAAAAAAAAAATTTTCTACCTTCATGTTTTTTTTTCTTTTTTTTTTTTTTTTTTTTCGTCTTTTTACACCTTCAACATCGGAATGTCAAATAAAGTCACGTTGCCATGTCGAGTCAATACATTCCTGCCCTACCGTGCAAACACATTACATATTATCGCCCACACGTTGTCGTCATCGCCCACTTTCTATATAGTGGAAAATGAATTTCACGTTTGCATGATATATGTATGTATGTATATATATTTTGGTTTGGTTTGATTTGGTTTGGTTTTATTCGAGAAACGTGTATTTATATTGTAAAAGACTTGAGAAATTAATTTAGCAATATATAATTAATTTTTTTTTTTTTTTTTTTTTTTTTTTTTTCTTCATTTTAGTACTTAAAATTACTTGTATGATCAATTTATTATAAAAACTATTTTTGGTACGACATATATAACACAGAATTTGCAATATATTAACGCGAAAAATTAACACTGGATAAATAATGTGGTGTCACATATAAAAAGGCAAAGCCGCAAATATGTGAAGCAATAGTTTATGGAATTACTGCTATTCCCAAGAATGGCAATGATAGATCAAGTGGCACAACATTAAATAGGGATTTATCTCGAAAGATTGAAATTAATGTGAATGCAACTGTTTGATATTTATTACGTGTTGTATTTTCAAATAAATGCATAAATTTATTAATAATAAAATAAATTGAACAAAAATAACATTAAAATTTACCAATAACTTGTTTTTTTTTTTTACTTTATCGCCCTTGAAAAAAAAAAAAAAAAGTACAAAATCATATGGAAAAAAAAATATAATAATAAATAAATAAATAAATAAATAAATAAATAAAAAGTGAATAATCACGATAAATTTATTATTTTTTTTTTTCATTTATTTATTTATTTATTTATTTTTTTTTTTTTTCCATTTCTTTTTAAAACTCTTGGTTAGTATATATAAAAAAAAAATTTTTTTTATTTATCGCATATATATAATCACGAGTGGCTGAGAGCACACGTCGGCGTCTCTCATCTGCCAGTAAAATTTTAACTTGCCAGTGGCTGTGATAGTAGTAACCCATTATAAATTCCACAAGATCATTTAATGGAACGTTAGCAACGAATAGCTCCAGGAAACATTGATCCCTCTCTCTTTTTCTATCACTCAACAGATTGTCTCGTCTCTTTGTGGTTTAATGGGTACGATCGTAAAAATGAATTAGCACACATTCATATTTAAACACACGAGTAATAATATAAATATGAATATTATCAATTCAATTCAATGAAATATTACGTATAAATGCTTGATTGAAATATTTATGCCGTGTAAATTATTTATTATCTCTCAGAAAATAATAATAATAATAATAATAATTCGATATTTAACATTAACTCATCTATAGTTTTGTCATAAACATTTTAATAAACAATACAACAACAACAACAACAACAACGCAATGATCACGAATGTCCTACACTCTCTCCCTCTTGTCACGGCCATCGTCATCCAACTCGTTCATCACCACCGTAATTATTCGTTTTCACCTCTCAGAGTTCCATATTATATACACTCTCTCATAAACTTACATTTGAGAGCACAACGATACGGGTGATTACACGATCTGCCACACGTTCAATGGTTACGGTTATAGTTTATAGCCTCAAACTACTACCACCAACATCAACAACAACAACAACAACCACCAACACCAACACCACCACCACACCCATTCTCAATCATCTACTGCACTATATACATATTACTTTAATACTATCTAAAGACTCCTTTATTTTATCCGACTCCTTGACTGCTCTCATATTATAATAACCCAACTAATCCTGAACACTAGAGACACCGTGATAATGTACTATCTATTAACTCACGCCTTTACCAACTGTCCAGATAAATCTTCCACGACATTTCACGCCTTGATTTTATTTCAATCTTCTCAAAATACTTGTATATCTGTATACAAACATATTAAATTTATCACGATCACATTTAATCTTGAATTTATTAACAAATGATAAATAACTTTCACACACACACACACACACATATTATTTATTTCACCTTTCTCCCATTGATATTTATTTTTATATGATTACAAATCGGTATTTTACTTTGTTTTTCACTTGATGTATAATTACATGTGAAAATTATTTGACATTGATAAACAAAATAATAATATTAATATAATATAAGATTTCTTATTCTCAACCGGATGTAACAAAGAATTGAAATATCTTTATAGAGCGAATAAGGATATTATATTACGTAATTCAATTTGATACATAGAGAAAATATAGATTCCACGTGTAACTGTACAACTTATTTCAGTGTATAAATTATTGTTATTCGATGCGCAAGGATATATTGTATACGCTCGACAAGTTTCAGTATATACAATTGAGAAAGAGACTCCCCGCATCGAATATTCATTGTATTACTCATATATACACATTTATATCTACTTACTTATATATATATATATTTTTTTTTTATTATTTATGAGAACAATAACTCTATTTGAAAATGTGTAATATAAATTTGTATATATTGACAAATCACACGTGATACAGTGAATGTTGTCCTATTCATATGAAAACAATAATTTATCATCAATATATTTATATTATTTCAACAATATCCATAAATAATATCAATTTATTCTATTTTATATTATTTAATTTAAACATAAAATAAATAAATAAATGTATATATAGATAAAATAAATTTTTATTGTATAAATATAAAAAAATAAAAATAAAAATAAAAAAAAAAACGTATAAAAGATATCCAGGACAATTGTAATAATTTTATATGTATTGAAAAGTGTACAGAACGATGATACAACTGATGTCGCGCTACTTGGCTGCTGACCACACTCATGTGTCTATTTGCACTTCAACCATTAGCGGTAGCAAAGACAATATATATATATACACTAGTCAAGTAGCGAAAGTGTTCGCACAAACTATTTATTCACGTACAATTTTACTCGATGGTTTTATATGATTTTCACTTGTACCACACCAAACACTGTCAACATCAATTTCTATTCACAATCTATGAATTTTTAATTAATCAAAAAAAAAAAAATTACGAAGAAATAATAATAATAATAATAATAATAATAATAAAATAATTCAAAAGCTTAATTGTATATCACTGTACATTTTAACGCATCATTGACTTCACTGATCACAATAAATATATATATATATATGTATAGGTAAGTTAACAACTGCACGCACCTGTAACTCCACCCACGTAAACGGAAACGAGCGATGCAGTTTGCATGACATCACGTAAAAATAATTTACCTACAGTTGTGTAGATTAGCAGGTATACCAAAGATATTATAACGAGATGAATATAACAGGTGTATGACCTCACATAAATAAATATATGTATTTATACATATATGTATAAGAATTAATATTGAAATTATATGAAAAATAAATGGATAAAAAAAAAATATATTTTCATATTATTTCTTAACATATTTTTTTTTTTTCTTTGTTAATTGTTCTATTATATATTATATATTATTATTGTTAATGTTTTATTATTAGTTATGGTGGACTTTGTGAAGCCCAGGTAAGTGTCACACTGATGCATGCGTGGTATGAAGCTCATAAATAGAAAAATAAAAAAAAAACAAAAAAACAAAAAAAAATACTAAATAAATAAATAAATAATAATTTTTTTATAATTAAAAAAATATTTTAATTCGAGAGGAAAAAAAAAAAAAAAAAAAAATTTTCTTCTATTAATAGTAAAATTGAACGGTGATAATTTTTATATTTGGCATTGAACAATTTTCGTGATTTTAATATTTTATTTTCGGAAAAAAAAAAATATAATAATAATAATAAATTAATAAATAAATGAATATACAGTTTTTTTTTCTAGAATTTTATTTGGTATTATTGTCGATGTCATAAGGAGAACGAGGTTGCGTTGCTGTGAGATAAAACGGGAAACAAAATGAAAAAAAAAAAAATAAATAATAATAATAATAATAATAATAATAATAATAAATAGAAAAATAAATAGCAGAAGAATTTTAATTTGCTTCTTTATAAACGAAAATTCACGATAAATCCTTGAAGAGTATATAATAAAATAAAAAATGAAATAAAAATATAATTATCGAATTTTTGTTTTTTTTTTTAAATTTTTTATTAAATTCACGACGTTGATGATTGTTGTACAATGTGACGATTGTAGATGAAACGCAAGAATTTAAACGTAAAAGAAGTAGAGGAAAAAAAAACAAAAAAAAAAACAAAAAAAGTACAATAAAACAATGAGACAATGAAGCTAAGTGTACATAATATAACGAGTATATATACGTAGCTCTCACTCAAGGCTGTATAAAAAAAGAAAAAAGAAAAAAATGAATAATAGTGATAATAATAAAAAAGAAGAGCACTCGACTGCACTCATTTTTCTCGTCATTTCATGAGTAAACCGCAAAAAAAAAAAAAAAAAAAAAAACCGATAAAAAAAAAAATTTCTAAAACAAGATTAGTTAGATATGAATGCCACCAGCAATTATGGGATATCAATTGTATATGTTTAATAGCTCTTTTAGTAGCAATACATGTATATCTTTTAATTAATGTATGTTCAAGGTACCGAAATAATTAACAGCAACACAACCATGATTATTGCCCAATATGCTCATCTTAAAACGCAAAAAATTATTTTCAAAACAAAAACAAATTCGGATTTTTCCGCATCTCCTACAATTAAAAAGTATGGAAAAAGGGGGGAAAAAAAAAAAAAAAAAAAAAAACTAATATTAAAATCACGTCACATCATGCCAGGATAAAATTCAAAAAAAAAAAAAAAAAAATTTCCAAAATTCACGTTAAACCATGAAAAATAATAAAATCAAAGCAAATATATTAAAAAAAAAAAAAAAAAACTATGAATAGAGAAAAAAAATTTTAAAAAATAAAAAAAAAAATAAAATAAATGGAGCCACGTTCCTAAATATGCATCAGCGTGAAAATCTTACCATGTGCTTCAATAAACTTGGCCCAACAGCCCCAATAAGCCAATGAACTGTTGGATCGAGTTTTATCCACAGCATCATCAATTACTTCATCATCACCATTAGCATTAACGTAAATGCCATTCTGACCTTTGAACTTGGAGAGTGACTCCTCGTAGCCGTGTTGAGATCTTTGCTCGCGATGATGTTCAGCAACAGTGTCAGCAGGATCAAAACCGAGTCTCTCCTTGTAGTAAGCTTGAGTCGACATCGTCTCTTTAATTCTATCTTCACCACTGTATGTAATATAACACCTCCTACTATTACAACAACTATTTATTCCCTACTGCAGCAACAACAAAAACAACAACAACAACTACTGCTGTTGCTATTACAAATTCTCAACACTGACTGGCATACAACACTCACGTTGCATGACTCGTCCGAGACGAGATCACGTGTGGCACTTTATTATTATTACTATTATTTTTTTTTATCCTCTTGTCACGCACTTGATGATCACAGTGAAAACACGTTTGTTCACTGATATAGATATATTATAATAATAATAATAATAATAATCGTAAAATCTCGGTCGTATTTTCGATTGCAATTTTTCTTTTTTATCATTCGACAATTCGTATCTCGTTACATTCATTCATTTATTACTTATATTTCTTGTTTTTTATTTTTTTTGTTTTTTTTCTTCCTTTCAGTTCACAAATTTATCTGCAATGATGTCCAATTTATTAATCTCATTTAATCTACACACACATACATATACAAATTGATAAAATAAAAATATGAAGGAAAACAAAAAAAAAAAATTTATTTATTTATCTATGTCACTGTCACTGACAATTAATGATGATTCACGTTATTAACGTACTTTTTTGACATATTACTATTATTATAATAAAAACAAAAACAAAAATAAACAAAAAATATATATATATATATTATAGAAGAAAATTTTGTATGTTGCGGTTAGTTTGTAAAAAATCACTAAACAATAGATATATATACACGGAGAATTTATATCCATTGAGTGTCGTTTCTCTTTGACAATTTCAAATTATATATAATAGAAATATTCTTTCCTCTCTTTTCCTGCCTCTTCCCCCCCCCCCTCCCTCCCTCTCCTTTCCCTAATCACTCACTCTTCTCCTACTTTGTGATTATGGCACTTTGAATTCTACTTAAATCTCCGTTGGATCTTTTGCAATAATAATTTAGTCTGTCTCATCATCATAAAATCATTAACACTAAAACCTATTGTATATTTATTTTATACTCAATTTATTTATTTATTTATATATATATTTTATTTTATTTATTTATTTCCATAGTATTTTAAATATTATTATTGTATTATTTTTTCACTCTTGACGCAAAAAAAAAAAAAAAAAAAAAAATCAATATGAATTTATATTTTGTCAATTTAATATTTGTTTTTTGCCTTTTGGTTTTTTTTAAGCAAAAAAGAAAAAAAAAAAAAAAAAAAAAAAGAGAAAATAACAAAAATAAAAAAATATTGTGAAAACAAGTGCAAAATATTCATCTCAAATATAATTTGTATACGATAAAAAAATAATAATAATAATAAATAAATGAGATAAATAAATAAAAAATGCAATTAATAATTTCTTTTCTCTAGATATATAAAAATGTCGAATACAAACCGCGTGACAAAAAAAAACCGACTAACAAACCGATGACTAGAGGGATCCCGACGTGTGTGTGTCTATCGAGAAAGCGTGTGGCCACGAGACTGAACACTCTGTGCAAGTTACAAGTGGCTGTATACGAGTGTAAAGAACCCCGGCAGTAACCACAGAAAACGTACCGACGTTGCGTTACGCTCACTCACACAACTCGTTGTTGGATTTGGAATCCCCGCATATGGTAATCGGCAAATGTTGTGTGTGGGTGTAAAATTTTTCCCTCTCCAAAATCCGCGGATTACACACACACACACAACATTTCAATCTACCAATCCAAATGTATACACTTTGTATTTCAACCAATCACAATCACGTCCTTCTCTCAGGGACACGCGTCGTGAATAACATTTGTGTATGCGCGCCATCTATAATATTCTATATTCTATATAAGTGTATATTATTTTTATATATTTATATGTATAATCACCGTGAAAATATACAAATTTTTTGTATTTTATTCCCATTACTGTATTTTATTTTCCAACTCTTGATTATTATTATTATTATTATTATTTTTTTTTTTTTCATTTGTATTCATTCATACCGCAAATATCAATAATTCGATATTCCAATGAATGAAATTTTGACTGTCGTAATACACGAATAATACGTAATCGATATAAAATCAACTCCTACACATTTACTTTCTCCCTCATTTTTACTTTCAAAAAAAAAAAATAAAAAAAAATATAATAATACGTGAGTGAGGGAGAGATAAAAATCGTTTATTTTCTTACTAAATAGACTTCATGACTGTCCCACGCACACACAATTGATTAACAAAAAAAAAAAAAATTTCACAAGACACTTAGAAACTTGACCGACTTTTTTTTCTTTTTTTTTTTTTTTTCCCGTCTCTTCTATTAACGAATATAAACAGAAATTCCAATTTGTAATAGAGAAGTAAAACTTTTACACACAAATAAACGACAAAATTAATCCTGATATAATTGAAACAAACAAGCAAAAACAAAAAAAAAAAAATTATATAACAACAATAAATATTATTGATTAAATAATATATATATTTTTTTTATCTTGTAATCACCACGTGTATTGAAATAAAACAAAACAAAACAAAAAATCCATATCGATATGTCATCATTGTGTTGTGGCGTGTTTGCAAGGACGCCACAAACTGACCAACAGGGTCAGTGTCGAGTCGACCAAGTTATACATTTTTCATGGTCGGTGCATGAGAAAAATCAGGGAGGGGTAATTGAGAGTATGTATATATATATATATATATATAATAAAAAGAAAGATAGAGGAAAGGTAAAAGGCACAGGTACACAAGAGTCGGTATTCACAATGAGACGGGCCCGGTGTGCAGTTGCTGTAAATAAGACCCTGACGATTATCGAGAAAGAATTCGAAACAAGGTGTACCTATAACGGTACTCGGCCAAAGGTAAAAGCAATCGCGGTACTCTTTGGGATATATATATATTGTATACAACTAAAGTGTATTGAATACACTGTCCACATAAAACCTTCATCTCTCGTTTCATCCTTTATATATATATACATATTTTTTTTCCATTGCATTTTGAAAAATAAAATGCAACTAAAAGAAAAAAAAAAATTACAAATCACCATCAATCGATATTATTTAACTGCTCAATCAATTTAATATGTATAATAAGAAAAAAAAATTTTTTTTATTTTCTTCTTTTTTAAGTAAATAAATACGAAATAAAAAAAATATTGTGTATATATTATTATTATTATTATTATTATTATACTTGTTTATTATTTAATTCTAATTTGAATCAAGATATTTGATATTTATAAAAATTAAATTGAATGGGAATAAATCAATTTTTTTTTTTTATATATATATATTTATATAATCAATAACGTAAATAAATTGTTGTCATCAGAATGAGGAATATCACAAATGAGTAATAATAATAATAACAATAATAATAAATTCAAGAGAACGACACGTTAATACATACGTGAGGATGTGTCGCTTTTATTTGAGATCTATCTATAGATACATAAGTAGAAGCTAGAGGAAAGAGAAGAAAAAAAAAAAAAAAAAAAAAGCAATAAGTACGACTGCTTTGCCATGGTCTTTTCACACATATACATATATAAATAATATATAAATGTACATACGCATTTTCAAGCGTTAACTAAAATTAGATTGCGAATAGAAAATAAAGGAATTATACACGAGAATACTTGTCTATTTTTTCTTATTTATATTTTTTTCTTTGTTCTTTTTTTAGTTTTATTTTATTATTATAATCATTACTATTATTATTAATTTTTTTTTTTCATGTCTGCGTGTCCACGACCCCAACAGATACACACTCGTGACTAGAAAATCAACCGCGAGTACTTGTAAATATCATTGCATACATTCGAGAGCGGAGAGAGAAAAAAAAAAATAAAAATTACATAATTAATAGTAATAGTAATAATAATAATATATGGAATATATGGAATATTAAGAATAAATAAACTGATGAAATTATTAATTGGAGAATCAATAAATGACAGAGTACATTACACAAAAAATTTATAATAATTTTATACGTATAAAAATTAGATCAATTCTTGTAAAACAAAAAAAAAAAAAACAAAAAAATTAAATACAATTATAACAACTGTAAAATAATTCTGAAGTATATAATTTATTTCATTTTGTACATAAATATTCCAAGAGTAATATACAACTCTATGATGAATCAACAGCTTATTAATGCAAATAAAGGAAAAAAAAAAAAAAAAAAAAAAAAAGTTTAAATTCTTTCCTTTCATTTTTTATTAATTTTTTTTTTCTCTCTTTTTTTCTTTTTCTTCCTCAAGGACAAATAAATTCCAATAAAATGCAATCATCACTAATGATTGAGATGCTTCACACATGGGACAAAAGTGTAATTGCAGTCAACAACAGTAAAAAAAAAATATATATACATATGTACTCACATATACATTGCCTGAGGAAACCATGTAATATGTATTAATGTAACGTGAAAAATCTTTTCTCAAAAGTGCCGCGAGGACACTAAAACAATATCGGCAAGAAAAAACAAAAAAACAAAATAATAATAATAATAAATAAATAAAATATCTTTCAGAGGAAAAACCCCAAGACAAAAATAAAAATAAAAATAAAAATTGACTCTCCGATATATCTCAAAGATCGTTTCTTCCAACTCATACACCAACCAACGCATAATAATGCAATTACGCCAAAAGGCATATGAGAGAATGATTGTTAGGTTTCTCCTCCTCTGACAAACTGGATTACCATACTCTGCTTCATTGTAATGGACGGTAAAATTTCTCAGATCGTCTCGACAGTGTAACACAAACGCATTAACCACACACAGAATAAAAAAAAAAATTCAATACATACGTGTGAAAATAAATGTGAGATGAGTCTAAAAAAATATTTACTAGTGTATCCACCACTCACAAATAAAACCCAACAAAATATCACAAATCCACAGGACCAAAAATAAATAAATAAATAAATAAACAAACCAACAAACAAACAAATAAATAATAATAGTTATCATTATTATTATCTGATGTAAAACAATAAAGTTATCTACTATTACGATCTCTACAGGATACGGTTTGATTAAAATGGAATATATTAACGGTGAATGACCATCGTGAATGTATGAAACAAAACGTAATTTTCATGTAGCAGCAGCTGACGATGACACACACATCATCGAATAAGTTAAAATCGCGTGCACACAAAACCACGTGCACGTCACAAACAGTTTTATTACCTTCAATTTATATATATCTATATATAACTTTTGCTTTTTTTTTCTTTCTTTTATTTATTTATTTATTTTTGTTTTTTTTTTTTACCTTTATACGAGAGTCTATACAAAATGAGTTATTATTTCTACTTTAGCAGTCACCAAGTCGTGTATATGGACACACGTGTAGGCGCGCGCAATGGCTATTTCTAAGAACGCAAATAACGACACGAAGTTTAAATACCCACATATATAATAAATATATTAACTCATTCAATAAAATTGTATCTGTAGATGTGTGTATATATTATTCCAAATATTTCCAGTGAGATGATAAATAATTATTACAATATAAATCAATTATTTCATGTATGAGAATAATATTTTTTTTTGTTTTTTCTTCTTAATTTATTGTTATTCAATTGATGTGTGTGAATGGTATAATAAAAAATATTTTTATGTCGATAAATTGAATGGATAGAAAGAGAAAAAAAGACAGAAAAAAAAAAATAATAAAAAAATTATATACTGTGTATTTACAGTGAGTTACTTTGGAATTATTTTCTAAGAAACTTCCATCTCTACAAGAGGAGCCGTGGACACAACACACGTTGGGACCAGCTAAACAACTCGACAACTGCATTCTTGCGTCTCTAACAGACCGAATAACGGGTGTACATATATATATATATATATATGAATATACATCTCCAATGTCTCTTTCACTTTGACAACTGATTAGTTATTTTGACTGTGTGATATTTTGAGTGGTAGATTAATTTAAAATAATAAATTGTATCTTGTTTTTATTAAACAAAATACAAATAATCACATCAATCAAAATCAATGAATGAGTGAGTGAGTGAGTGAGTGAGTGAGTGAGTGAATAAATAAATAAATAAATAAATAGATAAATAAATATCAATGAGCTGGAAAAAACAAAAAAAAAAACAAAATTGGTGAGTATGAAAGTGATAAAATTGAATGTTTCTGTATGTTGAAAAAAAAAAATAAAATAAAATAAATAATAAATAAATATTTCAATACATGTAATGGTGTGTTGTGTGTATATCCGGACCTGCCTCAACCTCCGGATTGCAATGCAAGTTGAGGCGAATGGACGTAAGTGGAATGTCCAACACACGCCTAGACGTCGGCCGAGAGCTATTTCGATCGACCAATTTCCCCCTCAGTCTCATTCTCTTACTGTGTATTTCACATTTACCCTCTCCTTTTTTTACTTATTTATTTATTTATTTATTTTTGTTTTATTTCAACTTTGAATTTTACTCTGTTATTATTTTATTTTTTCTATTTTTGTTAAAAAAAAAAATAGAAAAAAAAAAAAAATAAAAAACGAGAGCTAAAAATAAATCCAAATGACCACTATTAGCCCGTGAGACAACACAATCGAAATGATTGGTTTCATTCTCTTTGATGCTCTAACTGCATCACGAGTATATTTTTGGCATCCCCTTCTCGATACACACACACACACACACACACGTCGTCCTTGAACCGTTTCTACGGTCACGATTTTCTCGCCAGGTATATTGCACGATTTTATTGAAGTAACATTATAATAAAATAATTCAATATAGATACGTGGGTATATAAATCGAATTAACTTCTATAAACAAGTTGTGAGACGGATAAAAAAGAAAAAATAATAATAATAATAAATAAATAAATAAATAAAAAAAACTTGTCAATGAAAAAGTATGTACACTTGAGTGTAGGCGATTTAAAAAAAAATTTAATTAAATTTAAAAAAAATTGAAAAAAAAAAATTTTTTATAAAAAATATAAATAGTGTAAAATATATATAATAAATTTTACAAATTGTATATATACTAAAAATTTAAATGATCAATGAATAAATAATTGATGTCGAATATAAGTCAGAATCCGTTGTGCTCTGACACTTCTGAGAAATCATAAATAAACTCCAGTCACACATTCTTCGACTACCTACACGAACTGGAAATAATTTTTTTTTTTTTTATTTTTTTTGCACGATTATATGTTTAAAAGAGGGTGGGAATAAAGGATCTAGTTTGTCCAATGACACATGACCAAGAACGATCGTTATATATTTTATATATTTCACCGTCGTTCGTAAATGAATTAAAATGAGTTTGCCGTATTGCCAATAAACGTAAGAGATTACTAAACTAAAACCGGGGCGAAGTGTGTACAAACGATCGTGCCAAATCAAGAAATGCAATGAGAATGAAAAGGTAGAGGGGAGATGAAAAAAAAAAAAAAAAAATACATGAGAGAAAGAGAGAGTGTTAGTGAGATATAAAAGCAATGAGAAAAAGAGAATGAGAGACCGGTCATTGGTTTTCGTTTGCGCAATTTATATGGATGAAACGCGACTTTCTTTTCATACACCGCCCTCCAGGCAACAATTTATTTACTCTTTATTATTATGTTTATTATTTTTAATACCTCACCCGTAAAAACCAATCATACTTTAATATGTATACTGATGATCAAATTGGTAATTTACATTATTATTATTATTAATTTTTTTTTCTGTGAATTCGACAATGATTTTTACGATTCTCAATAAACGATAGTTTGCTGTATAATAAAATGTTTAAACTATTAGATTTTTATTCATTTATTTATTTATTTATTTTCAATTGATATTGTTGGAATAGTGAAAGAAAGAAAAAGAAAGGAAAAAAAAAAGAAAGAAAAAAAAAAAGTTTCACGTTTGTCACGTGTACTGAGAGTGATACACACACTCACTTCTATTATTTTTTTTTTTTTTTTTTTTTTTTTTTTTTTTTTTTTACAAATTTTTATTTCGAAGGTAAAGTATGAACGGTATAGATTTTATAGCACAAGACAGGACACGACATGTTTCACTCATAACACGCGACAAAATTACTGTTAATATTATTCAACAAACATGTGCATATATTAAAGGAAAAAAATTTATATAAATATATATATATTAATATATATTTATATAAATGATAAAAATATCCAATTATTAAAATGTTGTATATACAGAGAATCAATTAGGTAAAATATTTGTGAGATAACATTAAATATTTATCAATTAGCAATGTGTAAAAATCTTATAATTCGAAAATTGGGCTGTGTTGGAAAAAAAAACCTTTTGACTAATTAATCATGTTCTCAAGAACATTAAAAAAAAAATTTAATAAATAAAAAAATGAATAAAAAAATAAATAAAAAAAAAAATAATAATAATAAATAAATAAATAAATAAACGAATCAAGATAAAATATTTCAAATCTATAATTTTATACTGTTCAATTGTCATTTGCAAATTTATATTTTGAACTGAAATATTATTAAATATTAAAAATAAATAAACAAAAGACAAAAAAAAAAAAATATTATTTTTTTTGTTTTGTTTCATATAATATCAATGTGAAATAAAAAATCAATATGAAATCAGTGAATAAATAAGAAAAAGAAAAAAAAGAAAAAAAAGTTAATCAATCAATTGCACTGACAACTTTGAGCAATTTCTCGCGTTATTCGCATGTACACATCGACATATACAAATTGATGTGGATTAAATTTACCGTTTTACTGACATATCAATCGTCCTAACTGTATGAAATATACATATATATTATATTTATATATATATATATATACATATACACATGCAACAAACATTCACTTAAAATGATGATTCTTCCATGTATAATTATTGAAAACCACGCGCTCAAACCGTAAAAGATATATATATATGTATATACATACACACAACTCTCTATATATTTTGTATATGTAAAATATATAATACGTATGTGTGTAACACGCACATATTTTATATACCACAAACTACGGAATACGGTACATTGTAAAATTTACGATCTCGTTCTGCAGCGGGACACATTTACCCGGAAAATTTCAACGGCAAACTCACAAATATAAATTTGCATTTCATTACAATTAAATGAATCACTATATTATCAATTTTTATTTTAAAAAAAAATTATACAATGATCAATTTGTCAATATTATTAATATATTTTTTCTTCTTGTTTGTTTATTTTTCTTATCCTTCACATATTTTATTATTTTTTTTTTTCAATTTTTTAACTATCAACGGACACAGATAGATAATTATCTCTGCTTATATTGAATGGAAAAATGAAGTTAAAAAAAAAAAATAATAAATGAAAAAATGAAAAAATGAAATAAAGAAAAAAATAATCAACAACAAAAACGATCCTGATCACCATGTTAAAGTGTTTCAAGGCAGTCATATAGTCATATACACATTTGCAATAGCGAATTCCTCGTGTCAAGGACACACGAGGGTCCACCGTCTGTCTACCAGTCTCTTCTATCTCTTCCCTTCTTGATTATTCCAATACACACACACACATATATATATATATATTCATCATAACTAAACACATGTCGTGTACACAAATTAAACTATGTGTTGACAATCATACAAATAAATATTGTTAGATTCACTTGCGTTAACGAGACACATCCTAATCCTAAACGACTAAAAATAATTCTCGTTAGAGACATATTTTTTTTTTTTTTTTTTTTTTTTTTTTTTCATTTAACCACACACATTTATTTCAATTAACAAATATGTAAACAGATAAAATCGCCTAAATAAAAAATATATATATTAAAAAAAAATAAAAATAAAAAATAAAAAAGAGAAAGCATCCAAGGTCTAACATTGTGCTTGACAACTGTCTTCCAAAATCAGCACACACTCAACGACACATACCAACACAAAAATATAAGAAAAAAAAAATAATAATAATAAAAAACAAAACAAAACAAAATAAAAATGCGAGAATTGAGTTGAACAAAACTATACGAATGATTAAAAATAAAATGTCATAAACGCGTGGGACAAAAAAAAATTCCAGAGCATCAAAACACACACACACGCGCGCGCACGTGTCAAATATGTAAAAAAAATAATATTAATAATATTAATAATAATAATTTCAGGAATTATATATTTATATTATTATTATTAATTTTTTTTTGTTCATATATATATTAAAAAAGAAAAAGAACGATTGAATCCGCAATAGTTTTGATACGCATTTAGTTTATTTATCAGTGGATTTTATCATATTAGACCTGAATAAATATACGTATAGATAAGATATTTTACATTGTATACAGGTGCGTAAAAGTCATAAACTATAATACGAAAAGAAAGATAAATTATATATACCATGTGATTATAAATACACAATGAACAGACGTTTATGTGAAAATAGAAAATGACCCTTAACTGAATATACCTAAAAATATAAATCTGACCAGTGTAAGAATTTATATAATCTAAAGGTTGGCTTTTACACATAAATGATTTTTCATACTTAAATAAGTAGTGAAACCGAGAAAAAAAAAAAAAAAAAAAAAAAAATCAGTAATTCAATAAATAAATAAATAAATAATAATAAAATTACTACTAGCAGCAGCAGCAGCAGCAGTAGTAGTAGTGGTAGTAGTAGTAAGGATAAAATGAGAAGAGAGAATATACGAATATAAGAGAATGAACCCCCTGTAACTGTTATACTGCACCGCTGATCAGAAAAGACTCAGGTAGATCGTACATCTGTTCTCACTCCCTCTCTTTCACTCTTCTCATTCTTTCTCACTATCTTTTTATCATTCTATCTCTTGCTTTCTCACCTTCCCTCATTTTACTTGCCACAGTCCAGAACAACTCATAACATAATACACGAAGGCCAAGTAGAGAGTGAGTCACGCGGCGATTTGAACTGTCAGACACGCCCCCGTTTTACCGACTCGATTCGTACAACCCTGCACGCAAAATTAAATATGATATGGCAATTTATTATTATCATTATCATCATATATTTATTTATAATTTTTATATTGATAAAAAATATTTTTTATTTATTTTATTATGTAAAATTTTATTTTATTATTATTATCATTTTTTTTTTAATTTTAAAATTATTCTATTTAATACTTTGCTATTCCTCTCATTCTTTTCTATGCGATATTTTTTTTTTTTTTTTTTCGGTTTCTTTTATAGCTTAGAGTATATTAGTAGAGACGATTCTACTACGAGAGAGTTACTGACACTCGCGTGAGAACGAACACGTTGCTTCGGGATTCATGAGGTAGATGAACGTGTCGAGAATAAAAGAAAAAGCAGAAATAAATAAATAAATTAATTAATTAATTAAATAATTAATATATATATGTATGTGTGTGTCACAACATTTTCAGTCGACAGGTATTTCTATCATGAAAGAAAGAAAAAAACCAAAAAAAAAAAATTACATAAACACAAATCGAATTCACAGATTTTTTGTATACAATCTATTAAATTATCATCACCACTACTATCACTATCTCACGACGCTATTATTTACAAAACAAATGCAATCATCAAATAAACGACCCCCGTCAATTGAATATAAAAATTAAAAAATAACCACCACAAAATCGCATTAAAACCAAATTTTTTTTTTTTTTTTTCTCCTTCATATTTATCATAAACAAAAAAAAAACAAAAAAAAAATTCCGTTTTATACATACATTTTTATGTTTACAATGAAATAATTCGTTGAAATGTATAATAAATGAAATGAACATCCCCGAGGAGAGAAAATAAAAAACGCGCATATGGCGATGGACGCGCGGTATCGCTCCGCCGTGTAGACCACGTCGCCCCGCCGCAGACTGCGGCCGCCTGAACAACTGCCGCCCACCCAGCCGGCTCTTCGTCGTCATAGACTCTCCTCTCCTCTCCTCCCCCCCCCCCCCTGCCCCTCTCCCTCTCTCTTTATCCTCGTAACCGTTGCGTACCCTTCTCTTCCGCCACCTTTCTACTTAACGTCGAGTTTCAGCTCAACTCTCGCAGTAGTAGGACCCAAGTGTATAGTATGAAACCAAAACAGAGATAGATTTAAGCGAAAATGTATCGCACCACCGACAATGATATGAAAAAAAAAAAAAAAAAAAAAAAAAAAACACTTTTCATGTGTTTACATATACATATTATATCAACTACACAATGTATATACACTTAATACCATCCACTTTTTACTTCTACTTCTAATTCTACTACTGTTATTATTACTATAACTTATCGACAATTGTATAGAACCAACCGAAGTCAGCCGAATGCCGACACTACTGTTGTATTATAGGAAGCTCTCGAGCTCGTGGCAGGCGCGACTATTGTGTGCTGCCGCCTTTACTCACGCGCAGGTTTAACACAATTCCCGTTGAGGCGCCGTATCCGCAACAGCAGCACAACAACATCAAAATTTAATCATGAAATTTTTATTTTTTAATTTATTTATATTCACATTTTTCATTTATTACACAATTTTTTTTTTTTAAAATTAAATTCACCATCATCGCTGTATTAGAGTTGGAATTGTTGACTACTATTTTTCTTTTTTTTTTTTTAATTATCATTTATATGAATTTTTATATTATGAGAAAAAAAAAAAAAAAAAAAAAAAACATTTCAATATAATAATATTAATGTTAATTTTAAGAGTGTAACTAATGGTATTATGGATAAAAATGATAATTTGAGAATGAAATTGTGTAAGGAATTTATAAGGGAATTGCGTGTTTGTAAATTAAATTTTTGTATGTTGAAAATTTACGTATATATATATATATTGATTTATAAATGATATTAAATTTCAAGTATATTAATATGTGTAAATTATTTTTGTATGTATTTGAAGAAGTGGGTACAAGCGCAATGGCATACTCGACATTTTATCAACTGCTTTTACACACATTATATACATATATAATAATTTATATTAACTGATATACATACAGACAAATATATATATATATATGTAGTGTTTATTGGACCGCGTTGTTTTGTCTGCGTCTCGTGCGCTACGGGGCAAAAATTAAATTAACAGGTAAAACGAGTCACAAGGAATGCAACCGGTGTGTTGTATAAATTTTCTCTCTACATTTACCGCGTGTGCACGGGTATATACGATTATCATTATAATAATTAATATCATAATGATAATGTTAAAAATAATATTAGTTGAGTGAATAAACAAAAATTTATTTAGAATAATTTTTTTTTTTCTTTATTTTCTCTTCTTCACTGTTCATTGTATTTAAATTTCAATTATATCAAATTGATTTCAAGTAAATTCCTATGTATACTCACTAGTTATGAGTAATAGAAAAAAAAAAAATTTTAATTTTTTTTTTCAATTTTTTTTTTTTTGAACATTCATTACGCATGATAATGACACATAGTGGTAAAAACCAATGAATAGAATTTCCGTTAATAGAATGTAAATGTTTAAATAATAGAAATGTAAGACGACGACAACGAAATAGAGAAGGAAAAAAAAAAGTGATAATAATAACGGCACGTTCGTTTTGTATCTGTACACATTTATAATTGTAAAATGTATGTGGTTGAAAAAATTTGATGACAATATAAATATATATGCGGTCACAATATCTACAACAACAATATCTTGGTATTTATTATTATGTATATATATACATCCGGTTGATTTATGCACAAGGATATATTACGAAATTACGTCTGAATAATTCTATAATGAGTGTGAAAGAATAGAAAAAGTCACATGTCATACAAATGAACTAAAAAAAAAAAAAATAATAATAAAAAATAAAAAATGAAAAAGAATAAAAAAAAAATAGAAAAAAAATTCACTAAATGAAAAAATGAAAGATTTTTTTTTTTTTTTTTTTTTTTTTTTCTCAGTATTTAGTGAAGAACTTGGTCTTGTCGCGTGAATATTTCTTAGAGGAAAATCATTAACCAATGGTATATATAGTTGTGATATTCTTGGAAAAGTCATTGACATTCTTGCTGACATGGAGGCAACAGTGACTTGACATGAAAATTTGAAAAAGACTCAAACAACAATAATGTCCGAAAAAAAAAAAAAAAAAAAAAAAAAAGTCAAAATGAGAAAGTGAAAGAGAAAATAATAGGAGAATTTTAATTTACAAAGTGAAAATAATATCAACAGACAAATAAAAATTAATTTTTTTTATAGTCAATAATTAATTTATTACTTTATTTATAATGAAACACCTGCAACTAATACCGCGATAAATCGTGTGACAGAATAAAAAAAAAAATGAAAAAAAAAAAAAAAAAAAAAAATGAGTTAATTAGACGTAGAGAGATTAGTGTCAATTTTATCAAAGAAATTTTCTTATGAAGATTATAATAATAATCTTGAGAAAAAAAAAAAAAAAAAAAAAAAAAAAATATATATATATATATATATATATATAGAAATCTATCCAGGAAATCTATGGTATAATTATATACGTGTATAATGGGAATTATAGGACACCGTGATGTGTAACTATATAAAAAATTATTCATAATCATTCCGTATATTTGATTTTACATGTCAACTAATCAAGAATATAGAAGTCATCATTAACTATACATATCTATATCAATATATATGTATATATGTATCATAAACGGATCAAAATACCGTGTCACAGTAAAATGTCCAACCACAATCACAGTGAATTATAATAATAATCATTATAATTCTAATAATAATAAAATATGTATGTGTCTAAATATAGAAATTTATTTGTACTTATCAATTAATTATTATTATTATTTATTTATTATTATTTAATTTTTTTCATTCAGATAACTGAATAAAACAGAATAAATTGAATTTGTAAAAAAGTTGAATAATGTAATTATATAAAATATAAAATCTCACGGGTCTTTTATTTAAAACAAATAAAAAATTTTCATCTTTTCTGTTTTTTTTTTTTTTTTTTTTTTTTCTTTCCTCATCGTGTATATTTGTATAAATAATTAAGTTATTTATTAATCAACACCATTGCACAATCGTAATTGGGATTGGTTTTCTTGCCTCAACATTTGATTATTATTATGTTCTTTTATTTCGATTTTTTTTAAATCAAAAAATAAAAATGTCTTTAATATACTCACATACACGTGTATAAGAATAAAATTTATGGAATTTACGACTTGTCGACCTCGAATCCCACTAAGAATATCTTATAAATCCAGTTCCGAAATGTTTCATAAATTTGTTTGGAGCAGTAAGACATTACATAATTAACAAAAACAAAATTTAAAAAATAATAATAATAATAATAAAAAGAAAAAAGTGGAAATGGATAAATAAATGAGTGAAAAAAAAAAAAATATAATCAAATATTCACCACAAATTCAAAGAATTCTGTTAAACACAGATGTAAATTCACTGAATGGTCAACTATAAAATTATTAATAATAATAATAATAATAATAATAATAATGATGATACGAATAATAAATATTTAATTATTTTAACTTGTTGATTATTAATATATTCGTAAATATAATAGATGATTTAGATTGATAATAAAATAATGTGTGACAGTGATGATGATTAAATTAAAATGGAAAAATTAGATGATTTACATATCAACGATATATGAACGATAAAAAAATTTAAATAATAATAATAATAATAAAGACGAATGCGAATAATGCGCGTGATTGTGGGCACTCAAAATGCCACTTGACTTCTAAGAAATCGGACAGTGTTTGGTGAGATGCATTTAAAGGATTTAAGATTAATCGTGGCAATCGAAGTGGCAAAAGTTGCTCTGACACACCAGAGTGTTGGGCTGTATACCCCGAATATCCCCGCGTCGTCTTCACTCACCCTTTTATATACATATAATTCAACTCAAACATTTGCATATATAAAAATTGCCAGGGGGTTAATGTACCCTATCTGTGTATGCTCATATATCGTCAAGTGCATTAATTTCTTGCTCTCATTCTCAGTAATGTATAAATGTCTTTATACTCATCATTCTCATATATTAAATTACATTACATATATATATATATTCAATGATGATATTTTACCAGTTAAAATTTGTATAAAAAAAAAGAAGTTATTTGATGATGAAAAAAGTGAGATATATACAAAAATATATTACAAAGTCAAGAAACGCAAAAAAAAAAAAAAAATAATAATATAAAAATAAAAAGAAATAAATGAAATGTAAATTTGAATGTGATGACTCAATGATGAATTACACTTTATCTTTGTTGTTTATATCAACTTGATATACATGTATACATTAAACAATTCAATTACAAAAATTATTTTCTGCAAGATAACGCGTATATATAAAAATTAAATAAATTAAAAAAAAAATTTTTTTTCTCTCATCATTTGAATTTAATTAAATTACATCGTCAATTATTATTTTTTTTGTTTTTCACAAATGAGTCCAAAAAAAAAAAAAAAAAAAAAGTATAATTTAGATTTTTGCTCAGTTTTACTTGGCAGTGGTTAGCATTAAAAGGACGTGAAAAAATCCACATTTTAAATGTCAATCGTATATTATCAGTTGAATAAAGTGAGAACGAGCAAAACACGAATATATTTGTCTTCATTTCATGGATGGAATGTCGATGAATCCCCACTCTCATATCGAATTATAACTGTACGAGCAAGTTAGTGGAATAATCCGTGTTTGAAAAATTTGTATCAGGGGAAAATCATCGTGTGTATACCACTAGTGTATCCTCCTGTGTTCATTTGTATGACAATTTTGCGTGTTATATTATTACAAATTATGGCAAAATTTAATTCATTCATGTAAGAATTATATTTATATATTTTTAAATAAAATAAATTTATTTTATAATAATATAATTTAATATATAATATTGAATTAGGTTAAATCATCAAAAAATTTTGGATACTCATCAAAGAACTACAATCATTTCAGGTGAGATTATTTACAATTATAAAAGATATTATCAAGATAAAGTCAACGAACGAATGCAAAATGTGTTTGTGCATATACATAAGAATTTATTTGACAGTGTGTGTGTGTTTAGTGTATGTCGCATTGCAAACGTAAAAATAGAATTTAAACGAGGACTGCGCTCGATCAATCAAAAGAGAATGCGCTTCTCCAAAAATAATAAAATTGAAAAAAAAAAAAAAAAAAAAAAAAAAAAAAAAAGTTATGGAATGTCAAGTGTAAATTGAAATGGATCGTGCAATCATAAAGGCATAAATATACATCCAAAATTACTCTTTGATACAATATGCACTTTAAAAAAAAAAAAACAAAAAAAAAAAAACCGCATATTGCAAGTCGTCACTGTCTAAATTAAGTCAATGACCATAACACCATAAATTTTGTGGTACAACTTAATCTCGAAAATAAACGATGACGAAGAACAAAGAAAAAGAAAAAGAAAAATATAAATAAATAATTAAATAAAAAAAATTTTATTCTTGTTATTTATATGAATGGGTGACAATTGAAAAATTACAATTTTTCCCGCGGATTTGTGTGTAACGAATTATTTTATCACGATGACTGGAAGGATTCGCCATCTGTTGCCCTTATACACCGATACACTCAACATTTACACAATGATAACTCAACTTGAGTCGGTAAGGAAGACATCAAAGACCGTTTTACACGATAGAAATAATACGAAAACTCACGGACAATTTTTTTTGTTTTTTCTATATCTTTTCTACTATCACCGACACCGACACCAACAACACCACCACCACCACCACCTTCACCAGGTACTCTAAACAATCGATATCAGGTTTGAGTCAAGTGCACACACAATCGCTTTGATCTACCCTAAATAGAAATAAACTATTCAAGTCCAAGGGTTTAAATTTAAAAATCAATACACATGTAAGATTTTGTTGTTGAAAAAATAATACAATTGTCAAGAATATCTTTAAATTAATCATATTATGACGCAATTTATTATTTTTTAATTGTAAAATCATTTTAATCTCATCACATAAAAAATTTACAGAAACCTCCCATCATCTCCCCTCCCCCCTCACCCCTTCCCATTATCCTTTGTTTTTTTCCTCCAATCCAAAATCTATTTTTTATAACATCGAAATTTTTTTGATAGAAAGAAAAAAAAAAAAAAAAAAAAAAAAATTCGTCAATATTTCGTTTAGTTCGTTTAGAAATACAAAGTATTGATCTAAATGGTGAAAATAAAATAGAAGAGGGAAAGGGAAAGATAAACACCTACCGCTTAGCTTCAACAATCGTACTTTAACATCGACAGCTGCAACAATTTATTTTCCCTCAGTTCAATTCCCACTTATATTCAAACAATTTCCTAAAATTACCCAACCAAACAAAATAACAAAAAAAAAAACCATCTGAAATTTTTCATTGAAAAATGAATGAAAAAGAAAAAAAAACATAAATAAATAAATAAATAAATAAACAAGAAAAAACGGAAGTGTATACATAAAACAAGGAAGTGCGCACATGCAGAAGTCTAAAGAGACATCACCGTAGCATCTTGTCACGAAGAAGGAGAAGTAGATAAAAGAAGAAAAAAAAATAACAAGTGGTAAAAAAAAAAAAAAAAAAAAAAAAATCAAGGTAGGATGTCGGGCATCGAACTGTGACCTAACAGCACCTGTTGCCGCCTCCGCGGGCATAGTTTTAATGCAAGCCAGCCTAACCTGTCCTTGAAGAGCTCAAGCAATACAAACCCGACCTGCCCGAGAGAGTAAAGACACACACCAGAGAAACTCTGCGAAGCGTGGAGTAAAAGTAAAGAAGAGAGAAAATTAAATACAGATCCGATAACACGATGAAGAAATCGTCCAAGTTAATTCATGTCAATTGCTCATCCATTTTCTTCCACTTCATTAAATAAAATAATATATATATATATATATATTTTTTTTTCAAATTTAATAATTAAAAATTCAACATTATCAATAATTAATATATTAAATGGAAAATTTAATTATTTGATATAAATAAATTATTTATAAAATATCCAGTAGATAAATATTCATTCAACAAATGCAATTGAGAAATAGATTTATTACATTGATTTTATAAACATCAAATCAGATATAACACGTATACGGAATTGTTGATTACCTGTATAGTAAATTGCACTATTCTAATAGACATATATATTATACTTTGTTGTGTTTCGAATTGATCTTGATAAAACTTGCGTTACGAATTGCAATGTGATGTAATGGATTACGTGTACGTTTGCTCGTGTACAGTAGTGATGGCTTTGTCGAGTGCAACCGTCAGTTTACAAATAGACATACCCTACATATATTTATGTATTTCTACGTGAGTTTGAATTGTAAGAGAAAAAAAAAAAAAAACAAAATAAAACAACAAAAAACAAAAACAAAAAATAGTTGAATGTCTCGAATAATAAAATAATCTTGTTGAATTGAATAAATTGCAAAATATAAATTTAATATTTCAATTAAATCAAAAAATACAGTGATATTTATTTAAGAACTCTTGAATAAATATTCAATTGAATGTTATCGCTCGATTTTAGATATAAAATTAGATGATAATACTGTGAAAATGAGAACAAAGAGAATTTATTATAATGAGGAAAAAAAAAAAAAAAATGAATAAATAATTGTGTGGCAATTGGATGTAACGAACTTAACGGGTATACAGATAAGAAAGATCAAAGCTGATTAATTGAATAAATTAATTTATTTATTGTAACGATAAATTAATGAAAGAAAAATATAAAAATAAATAAATAAATAATAATAATAAATGTGATTGCATATGCAGATAATATTTTGTTTGATGTGTATACTTGAATACCGCCAAGTTGAAAAATCAATTTTTCACATCGACAGAAATTATTTTATTGGTAATGACGATAAATCACAACGAGACACGGAAGGTCATACAACAAAATAATGACGTAATACACATACATTAATATGTGATAATATATTAAAAAGTGTAAACTAGTGCAAGATTAAAAATAAATAAATAAATGATGAAAATGATTATTTTTCCTTCACGTAACATTTTGTGTAGCAAACAAATCCATTTTTGACCACATAACAACAATGGGAATTTGTGTTTTATTTTAACCCCAATAATGGAAGACACAATGCGATCCAATCACGTATGTGAGTCCACCGAGAATGCAATTGACATTAAAAACAGATTTTAAAAGTCTCAAAGTCTATCACGTATTGATTTTATTTCCGATCAAATTGATGGAAAGCGCATGACAAATGTTTGAAAAGCACACGAGAGGAAACAAAAAAAACAAAAAAAATTAAAATCGTAATATTAATTGTTTGGAATTATATTTGAAAATTAAATGGAATTCAACGAGATATATCAAAGTTTAAATTGCAATAAATGTTTAAATAACATCGATGAAAAGCTTTATAAAGTGTAAGGGGCCATGGCATTTACCACTAAAATATTTATTAAAAGATCCAAAGTAAATTTGCATATTTACATACCACCACGTATCCCTTAACCTCATATAAAGTCTCATTGAAATGTTCAAATGCAATTAAAATTCTCTTAAAAATTGATATATATTTATATATATATATAACAATGACCTTATTATTATTACTATTTTTTTTTTCATAAACTAAATTATAATCAAACTCTTTTAACTATCTTTTATTATCAGATGAACCAATCACACCGGTACAACCTTTACCAAATGCAACACAGTAAAAACAAATTTAAGGAGAAAAAAAAAAAAAAAAAAAAAAAAAGGTGAAATAATAATAGTGAGAGTGTAAATAACTGACATTTTATGTGCTATATGTCTGCAAGATAAATTGACGAGAGGATCATACAACAAAAAAAAAGAAAAAAAAAAAAAAAAAGTTAAGAAGAAAAATCCTTGACCCAAAGCCCAATTTAGTACAAACTTCAATTAAAATATTTGGACTAAAAATTCTCACGCAAATCGTGTTAAATATCCATTAAAAATACATACGAGAGACCTTAGCCTGTTTCGAAAAATTAATAATTTACACACAAGTGCAATTCAACAGTTAAACAAAACAAAATAATAATAATAACAAATAATAAATAATAAATAAAAACTAAAAATAAAAAATAATCATACAGTTGATAAAAATTCTTGAAGAATTAAAGAAATAATAAAAGAATAATGAATCAACATTGAATAATTTTCGAATAAAAAAAAAAAAAAAAAAAAAAAAAAATTATCATCGCGTTGATTGATGAATATAAATTCAGTTACAATAGATAAATATGATTCACTGATTATTTTATATACGGTCAATGGCAGTATTTATAAATAATAATAATTATTATTATGATAATAATAATTAAAAAAAAAAAAATCAGTATTCATGAATGAACCTGATGGTAGCTAAAACCTGTCCGATTACTTAACACACAGACATAGAGTCACACAAATAAATACTCATCCGCGCATACATACAATACCCCCATGTATCTAAACTTGTCCTTATAGTGACGGCATATTATACATATAGCTCCCCGTCTTCAAACTCGCTCCCGTAAATTCCCACTCGACCATTAGCACGTAATATTTTATTTATGTATATACATTTAGTTGGTTCTCAATGTATTTACTCATGAAAATACGTACAGACTTGTATTTTATATTTATGCAAGTGTTAAAATAAATATTGATAGAACAATATTATTGAATAAAAATAAAAAAATTTTAAAAAATAAAAAAATTACAAGATTTATTGATAATACGAATTTGTGTGAAAATGTGTGATGATCAATTAAAATTACATCAGTAACGTGAAATTATCATTTATCATTGAACTATAGCAATTCAAAGTCAAATACTTTTATTTCAAACGTTCCCACTTATTTTTTTGAGTGTGTGTACGTGATAAAAATGGAAAAATAATTGTAGAATATGATAGGAAATATAATTGACATTTTTTTTTTTTTTTTTTGATGGTAATTATTTTATGTTTCTTATCGCACCTTGTCAGCTTGAAAAAAAAAAAGAAAAAAATAGTAATCAGCAAATGTCCGTCGAAATATTATTGACAATTATTTGATTAAAAAAAAATTGAGAACTAATTTTTTCGAAATTATCGTGAATTACGAGGACGAAAAAAATTCTTTGTAAATAATTCAATTAATTTATAGATATACAATACACTTTAGAAATACACCACTAAAAAATTTCATTTATGCATGTGCATGAGAAAAAAGAGAAAAGAAAATCTATTTAGTCTAAAATTCATCGCTATTTATTTTACCAAACACTAAAATGTAAATGTGTATCAGGATCAAAGAAAAATGAAATTGATGATGTGTAGGCGTAGTAAAAAAAACCAAAGAAAAAAACAAAAAAACTATAATAAATATAAAGACCCGCGCGATTATGTGTCACATAAATTTTAAACACCGCCGACAATTTTGAGTTCAACGTGCGAGTTCGTTGTCACAATGATTTTTATGAGTCATTTTTTTTTTTCCTTTCTTCTTCTTCGTCTTCTTTGTTTTCTTCTCAATACATACGTATCTACGTATATACACAACGGACAACCATATGCCATAAGAAATGTCGTAATAATAATTTTCAATAGATGATTCAGACGAAAAAATATTTCCATAACATTACATACATAATATACTTGAAATACAAGTGTTTATCTAGAATTAAAACACAAGTAAAAATATCAAACAGATAAAAACAAAAAAATAACAAAATTATTCCTCAAGTATTAACAAAAATACACGAGTAAAATGATCCAAGTCATTTGATCTGTTTCTTAAATTCTCATATTCCGCGGTTTCTTCATGGTCCTTTTTGTACCATAAATAAATTACATGAAATTTATTTATTTATTTATTTATTTATTTATTATTTTTTTTTTTTTTTTTCAATAAAACAAAACGATGAATCGACGCAACAAATAACAATTATTAATTTCCATCCTCTCAAAAGTATCAAACATCAGAAAATAAATAAAAAAAAGAAAAAAAAAATAGTAATAAATCAAAATAGAAGAATTTGTGTGATACAAAAATTCAATTCACAGTTAAATAAAATAATCGACATGAATGAATTCGTTGAGACCCGGTTCTATATCCGTGATAACAGTATGAGCAACACGTATAATTTCATTAAATGAATAGGGAGAAAGAAAGAAAGAAATTAATAAATAAACAAAAAAAAAGCCCCAGTGCATCAACTAAACGACAATTATCATATAATAACTCAATTTTTATGATTGAAAAACTTTATACCAAAGTAATTTTGTTACATTTTACTCATACACGAAAACAAATTGAAAAAAAAAAAAAAAAAAAAACATAAAACAGGTTGGTAAACTTTTTTATTATGGGATACTTTTTTTTTTCTCTCTATTATACAATCCAATTGTAACAAGTTAACAAGAGAAAAAGTTCAATGACCATATAAACGAATTAACGAGAAAGTAACAAATTTAAAAAAAAAAAAAAAGAAAAAAAAAAGGAAGACAATGATAGAATTTAAACATCATTCAAAGTATAAAAAATAAATTATCCCTCAAAGGGTAGGGATATGTATGAACAGCTGAAAAACACGCAAACATTCAATTGACACACGCAAAATTGTGCGCGTGGCACCCACCTCTTTTACTTCTCTCAACCACGAGGGATATTACAAACATTAATTTTTCATTACTATTGCATTTATACTATAAAAATTATACATAAAAATATCGAAAAAATAAGAATAACAAATAAATTATTGAGATTGTATATTCAACATTGAGTTAGTTGAGTACCCCTGTGTATATGAATAACACACAGCACCTTATTATTTATGGTAGTGGCAAAACTGGCAGTGGAGCATGTCTACTACTATACACATAATACGCGCGCATCCTGTTGGATCTCTTTTCTAACCGCTAGCTCGAGTAGAGCGAGAGCATGTGGATAAAAATTGTGTGCATCGTGAAACAAGATCGGACCGTGAAAAATAAAAATTCATCTTCTTCTTTATAACACGTGTATACATGTATATATTATTTTTTTACTTTCTATTTGTAATTTCAAAATTGCATCTCTATACCAACTCATTATAATATTTTAAAAAAAATAAGTAAATGAAAAAAAAAAAAAAAAAAATTGAAATACCCCATTGATTATTTTATCTAAATATCAATGACAATGTTAATGTTAAAATTGCAATATCAATTAGAAAAATTATTCATTACAATTATATAATAATAATAATTTGAATCATAGAGTTAAATTTTTTGCAAGAATTTGATTTTCATCAATTAAAAAAATTAATTTTCAACAGTCACTTGAGAGTAAAATATTCACAGTCTATTTTCTGTTTATATACGAGTCCTTGTGTGTCAATGAGAAATCATGACCGATTAAGACTGTTTGACTTTGAGCCCTCGTCAACTATATTTATAACGTTTGCCGTTATTAGCACGCCTGCGATTATATACATATATTTTATGTGAGAGGACGAGACGTCAGATGCTTCAAACACTCGTTGTTATTAACCTCTTCAACAATTATATTTGATTATCAGCCAAAGAAAGAATAAAAAAACATGATAATTGTTGTTATAATAAATTTTTTTATATTTAAAATAATAAATGTGTAAATAAATGAAAATAATTTTCAATGAACAAAATAGATGGACAGATGTTTTGTCAATAAATTTCCCTCAAGCACCTGCATGGTATACGTATAATTCAAGACATTAAAACGATTTTAAAGACGAAATAAAATTTAAAAAAAAAAAAAAAAAGGTATAAGAATAAAGGAGAATGTTTGAAAGGAAATGCATGGTCATGTATCCATTTTAGTTTTGCGCATCATTTTAAAACCATAACAACATCAAATCACGTCTTTCAAAAAATTCGTTCAACATTGTATGATTGACATAGCATGTAAGAAAAAATATATATATATAAAACATCAGAGTTAGAGGAGAATGGAGAGAGTCAACGAGACAGAGATGAATAAAATGAATAAAATGAAAAAAATAAAAAATAAAAAAAAATTGCAATAAAACGAATCACATTTTCAATCCCTGAAGTCTCAACCACCGCAACGAAAGCATCAACTGTAAAAATTTTTACTTTATCTCTCTTCTCATATTTTTTTTTTTTTTTTTTTTTTTACTTCTCTTCACTGTTTTACTTCATATACTGTGTCATCTCCCTTCATTCGTGCAATAAAATCCGCGCTAAAATTCCTTTGTCCACAATATATCATACACTAAATTATTTTTTAACTTTCAATTTCGTTATTGTCATTACTATTATTATTTTCTTTTGACTCTTGGTGAGTCGCACGACTAAAATTCATTCTCCCTATATTTTTTTGTATGGATAAACGTGTCTTGCGGCAATAGCTTGAACTCGACTTAACAACGACTGTAAAGTACTTTTTTTTTTGTTTCGTTTTGTTTTTGTTTTTTTTTTTGTTCATTTTCTTCACTCTCATTCGCTCAGGGCTACTTTTGTTTACATCGCTTCGCTGTACTGCAGTGTTTATCTCACAAAATTACACTATGAGTCGAATTCTCCTTACGTGCCATAAAAAAAAAAAAAAAAAAAAAAAAAGAGGGCGAAGAGAAAGAAAACGAGAAACAAAAAAAAAATTTTTTTAAAATCAAAAAAATAAAACAAGTGTCTCAATATTCAATTATTTCCCACGATTCCTACATTTTGAAATGTAACTGATAAATACATATACATATCTTTTGGAAACAAAACAAAAGTGTAACGAAATATCATCATACGACGAAATATGAGATAATATAAAAGTGATTAATCTAATGTTGGGTAGATATAAATACTAAGTAGCAAAGTTAATCTTACATTGTCATAATTTGTTGTATGATATTACAAAGTATAGCTGGACAAATGAATAAATAAACAAATAGAGAAAGAAAGAGAGTAATTATAAATCTCAAAAAAAATTTTTATTATTCATCCAAATATACAAATTCTTTTTTTTTTTCCCACTTTTATTACAATGAAAATTTGTATATATATATATATATTTTTTTTCTGATTTATATTCGAGTCTACTTATCACGAAACTAAGTAATAAAATACGACAGAATTGATAAGTTGAACGAGTGTTCATTTTTTTTTTCACCGCCTCTTTTTTTTTTTTTTTTTTTTATGTAACTGCCGAATGTATTTGAACAGTACGGGCAAACACACATGGGTGTCGAAAAAAAAAGAAAAAAAGAATAAATAATAGAGATTATATATTATATATTATTGACTCACCGGCAATCCTAAGAACAGCACGGTCAGCTGGATCCAACTGTAAAATGCTCAAGGGTTTGTCCTTGGCCCACTCTTTCAAGCTTCCATCAAGCTCAAACTCCATGATCCTCTGGGGACTCTATTTTTTTTTTTTTTTTTTTTTTTTCACAAAAAATTCATTTCCTCATTAATATTATAAACTTTTTTTTTTTTTTCTTTTTTAAACTTGTCCACCCATCACCAACACAAAATTTTTCACTTATAAATATGAACTTGACTCAATAAAAACCCGTTTGCACTTGTTTATCGCAAACTATTTATCACAAACGCTGACATTATTTTAATGAACGTTCATTCATGTCGCTCGGGGCGTATATGAACACGTGCGAAGAGAAGAAAAAAATATATTATGTATATTTATATATATATATTTATACACTTATAAGTTGTTAATTGTTGAATTAATATATAAATATCTATATGTATTGACAAATTAATTGCTTAGCTTGAAACTAAACACAAATAATCCCCTAGCAATACTGTCTTTCTTTTTTTTTTTTCATTTTTTCATATTATAATTGTGAATATAATTCAAATATTTCTTTATTGAATTATTTCATAATAAAATGATTATTACAACGTAAATGACAATTAAACGTATGCACTGCCGTGTTAATTAATTATACCGGTTTTTGTATTAATTCACGAGTATATAATTGAAAATAGTAAATATATATAATAATCGTCCGTGCACATTGAGCGTCGCCGGGCGTTTGTTTATTGGTCAGACACACGACTAACGTCGAATGTTTCTAGCCACTGCCGCATGCGGCGCGCCCCAACAAAGAGAAACGATCCACAATTTTCCCCTTCCTCTATCTCACTCTCTCACTTTGTACATAGTATTTATACATATACACACGTACATTACGCATTCACACACGCGTTACATGTATATTTATTTGAATATTATATTCCCTACCACTTCACTTGAACGATTGCTCCTCAAATGCAAATATATAATAATGATAGGCCAGCATATGACTCTCATCACATACATTAACACATACACACCTCACAGATATTACTGTGTGTTTAATTAACCTGGCGACGTCATTTCAACTGTCTGAATTAATTATATTCCTCGGAATTTGAAAATACCATTGACAATTCGACATATTATCACCAGTTAAATTGTCATCGACCAATAGAATTATCTGAAACATAATATTAATAAAATTATGAATAATTATTATTTCATAATTAGAAAATAGATTTTGTATTTTTTTTTTTTTTTTTTTTTTCCTTAATTATTTAAATGATTGGATTTTGACCTTTATAGAAAAGAAAACGAGGGGAAGAAAAAAAAAATATAATAAATAAAATTAAAAAAAAAAAAAAAAAAAAAAATCAAGAAAACAAAATTCCAATGTGATTTGTAATTTTGTGTTAATATAAAAATTGATATTTATATATATATTTGTATATTTTAACGCTTGACTAATTAATTAATTCTTGAAATAACATTATATGTCACACACGATGATAATAATAATTGTGCTAAATATAGATATATACATATATAAATACATACACTCATTTTAAATTACACGAATTGATCTTTGGTACAGCACAAAAGTAACAAAGATAAAGATAATGATAAAATTAAAATGAAAGATTGTATGTGTGTATTTGGACTTTATGACAATGCCAAAAAAATAATAATAAATAAATAAATAAATAAATAAATAACAATCCACTGGAGCGTTTTCGCTTTTGAATTTTTCATGGATGTTGCGGATGTTGGATATGTTGTTTGTTAGTGAGCTGTATATAAATTGTTATAAACGAGAAATAAGAAAACTAACAAAAAAAAAAAAACAAAAAAAGAGTGAGAGAATATTTACGTTTTATATAGAGTTTGTAAGCATTCACATTTATAATTAAAGTATTTCGTCAACAATTGCATACAAATTAATTCATGTGTGTGGATTGTTTGTTGTGACGTATCCGTTGCACTTCCGGGTTTGCTCTATATATATATATATATTGTGGACTGTCTGCGGACTCTGCATGGGTCTATTAAAATCAAACCGTTATGTGCTATCGGTTGTAATTATTATTTTTTTTTTCTATACCACTTAACTGTACGTTCAATTGAAAAAAAAAAAAAAAAAAAAAAAAAAAAAAAAAAAAAAAATTGAAAAAATTCAAATGAGAAATGAATAAGAAAATATACGTTTATCATGATCAATGAAATATTTCAATATAATAAAAAATATTGTTGATTGTGTGGTTGATAACGTGAGTGATTATTTAGATGTTCGCAATAGTACGCGTGATCTAAGGATAAAATTCTTCTACGCACACGACAATCTCGTTCTTTCTCTCGGTGAATCATTTTATAGGAAAAAAAAAAAAAAAATTAAAAGTCGACGATAATCGGATAATCGACTTGGATTTTTATTGATTCAATAATTTTCAACTCTTACACGCGTTGTATCGCTCAGTTTATGTAACAATTTATTGTGTGAATTATTATGAATCATATGTGACATTTTCAGTCTACACAATAATCAATTGAGGGACAATGAACTTGGAATAAAAGAAGAAATTAAGAAAATTAAAAAAAATATATATTATTTTCTCAAGATTTTTAAGTTGATAGGAATTTTTTTTTTTTTCATTGTATTAATAATATTTGTAAGAGTGAAAATATATATATATTTTTTTTTTCGACATATATATGTATATAGGGTATATATGATCAATATGTAAGAGATCAGTGAATATTTTCGTATGAAAATGAATGAAAAATTTGTTCAAACTGTTGAGACAAATGGCACTTTATTTGTTTATAATTATACTAACATTCGGAAAGGAGTTCCAAGAAATTTTATATAAACACAAAATGAGTATTCATGAAAAAAATCGTTCAAGCAGAGAAAAAAAAAAATAAATAAATAAATAAATAAAATTGAAGAATTTTATTCAAACTCACAATGTCATTTGGCGCTTCAATATCCAATGGATCTCGATAAATAATATTAATACACGTCTGTTAATTTTTGCGATGAAATCATTGAACAATTGAAAATATATTTATTGAAAGATTAAGTGACGTTTCACTGATCATCTGGCAGATCGTAATATGTGTATATGTATATAGCGAAGAAAAAAATCAATGACCCACCGGTTCACAAAAATCGTATACCACAAATGATAATGTCATTTCATAATACCAATTGAGGAAATAAATTCTATTATCTGTGTACGAATATATTTATTTATTTATTTATATTGGCACTGTTTATATAGGATTTAACTAATTGGTGATCACATCAATTTTTTAATCACGAGCACGACCCGGGTTCTGCACGACGCGCCTATAGACGACGACATTTTGGTTTTTCCGAGGGTTGCCGAGAGTGCGCGCGTGTATACCCCGAACAGCCCGTTTTACACAGTAAAAATATCGCGGGAAAATTTAAATTATAATTGCGATAAGGATAATTTTATTCTGTGCGTCTCACATAGTTAACATGGAACGTTGATTGATGTATCAGAACGACTGTACAGATACTAAAACTAATTTAAATTCACGACTCGAGGAATTAAATCAAAAATTCGTATTAAAATATATATATATATATTATAGAGAATAATTGCAAAAAATTGGCAATGAACTGGTATGGAATATTTACTTTGACTCTTGCATAATTTTTCGTATCGAAACAAGTTGAGAATGACAATTTAAAGCCTTGAAATATTGCGACCCACTTTTTGGTTTTTTTTTTTTTTTCGTTTTTAAATAACGTGATGACTTGAAAATAAAAATGATAATGATGCCTTCTTTTTTTTTTTCTCTGTTGTTATATAATCATCGCATTTACATTACTATATGTTATCATTTTGTATAATATATATTCACTAATAATAATAAAGAAAAAGAATTCCTCGAAATGGAGAGCACCTTTATTTTTCTATTTCAAAAATTCATTTGTCTCTTTATTTTTCGTCAATATCACGAGACAATAATTTTATTTTCATCACGCAATAAGTCGTGCGATAAAAAAAAAATATCGACATCAATGTACGTTTTATGTCCACTAATATTTGTGCATGATTCATTGGTTACCAAAATGAAATCACAAAACTATAGATAAAAAAAAAAAAATCGATTAAATTAATACCATCACCGTGACATTAAATTTCATATTTTTCTATTTATCCAAAGTGACATGAACAAGATGAGATAATAGCAAATGCAAAAAAAAAAAAAAAAATCGCTAAACTTTTAAGTATGTAAATGCAATAAACATGAGATCATTCACATAATAAATGCTACAAGTCTTTAGAAAACATCGACTTTAATATTATCACGCGGGACAACCTTCGCTGACACTTGTGTTGATGTCACCACTAAATAAAGCAGGTGACTTTATAACATTAAATATACGTTTGTTCAATAGTTCTCACCGAGAAAAAAGGTTTAATGATAAAATTGTAGGAATAATAGGAAAAAAATTGTAATTGTAGAAATAATAGGAAAAAAAAAAAAAAATTGAAGGCAATTTTGAAATAAAGGAATAAAGGAAAAATATGATGAATAAATTCATGTATTATAATAGGATAAGAATTCAATCTCACCAATTATTTTAATATTATTTAATTTTTATGTATTAAAAACAATGACTAGCAGAAATTGCGACTAGATGTTATTATTCAGAAGTGGATACTGAGTTGAATATTGACATAACAATTGTTGGGAATTTTTCTCAATTATGAGAAATCAAAGACAAAATCTGTACTTTACTGGACCATCAGGGCAACCAATTCTAAGCATTATGGACTTTTGTCTGTTTCAATGTATCTTTCATGATTTTATCATTACTAATTGCAGCTTTCCATACTAATTCCAAATTATCTTGTGTAGCGAATTTTTCTCGTTGTAATTTTCCTATCACATCTTCTTTTTGCTTTACGAGCTGTTTCAATCTCGCTAATTCTCTATGATAATCAGATTTTAATTGTCCAACGCCTACCTTCTGTATTTTTATGTGTTTCTCAACAATCTCCAATTGTTGACGTGCGCCTTTTTGAACATCCTACAAAAAAAAAAAAAAATAATAATAATACTAATAAAATAAAATAAAGATTAATATAAATGAAAAATTAAAATTATCTATATTAATAAATACCTTCAATTGATTTTTTAAAGTACTCATTCTTTGTGCAATGGTATTTCCGAGATATTTGATACTTTCATTTTCCTTTTCACGTTTTTGCAATTGTGTAATTAAATTATCTCTCTCTTCTAAAAGTTTTTCTTGTTCAGTTACTAATTCTTCACAATATGCCGTTGTTTTTGCTAATTGTCGTTTATATGAATCTCGCGATACTTGAATTGAACAAATGGTACTCTGAATTGTTTCCAATTTGTGATGTGTTCGTCTAAAATATCAAATATCAAATTAGCTCTTGATTACAAATATTGATAAAAATTAAATTATTTTTTATGTTGACGTTAAATTTAGCCTACTTCAAATTTTTTTCAAGATTTTTCGTCAATTGCTTCAAATGATCTCTCTCAACAGTTAACGATGCTATAATTTTTTCATTCTCTGGATTGGATTCTTCAAATTTTTTTAATTGACTCAATAACTTTTTCTTCTCCGTATCATATTGATTTTTTAATTCTTCAAATAATCTTTTACATTCATCAATGGCATCTGAATGTACAGATACGGGCATAGTTTTTTCCGAATTTTTTTTAAATTTTTCATAACCGTCGAATAGGATTTCATATTTTCCTTGAAGATTACTCAATTCAGTGCGGCAAGTTGTATAATTTTCATGTAATTTATTGTTATCATATGACATTGAATCAACTTTTTTCTCATATATTGAATGGATCTCATGGAGTTTTTGTTTCTGAAGCGATGTCTGTTTAATCAAAATATCATTTTCATCTTTAACAATTGCAGCGTCATCAACTAATATCTTCATTTCTGAAACGAGTTTATCAGTCTGAAACAACCAATTTATTTAATGTCATTAATCTTTCATTGATATTATTCCCATGACCATCCACAAATCCCAGAAATATTTTTATAATAATTCTATAAGTAAAAATAAATAAATAAATACCTGCAACTTATAATAGTCCAAGTTTTTACGTAATTCCTCATTTTCCCGAACAATTTCTTTACACCTTCCACCAAACTCATCGCACTCTTTTCGAAATTGTTTTATCAATTCTTCTTTTTCATTGATATTTTCTTGGTAAGCTTCCAGCAGAGGTCCTAACGCATGAATATTAACTCGACCCCATGACTCGGATATTTTTTTCTTCTCCGATATAGAATCTATACCGTCATTTATATTCTCAATTGTCGAATCATCGTGCTTTTGATTCGACATTCGGAGTTTATCTTGATATCTCTCTAATTCAACATTCAGTCGATAAATTAATATTTTTAACAGAGTTATATCTTCATTGAATTGTGCATTCTCAGTGGTAATTTTTTTATATTCGATACAGACATTTTTTTTCTCTTGCTCTACAAGTTGAACGTGTTTTATTAATTCATCATGATTTATATGTAAACTTTGATATTCTGATTCTTTTTTTTCTAATAAATCTTGTAAATTTTTATTTTCTGCATGTAATTCATCAAAATTATTTTGTAATTTACGATATTTATTTTTGTATTTGAGCACCAGTGTATCTCTTTCACTTATTTCCTCCATGAAACCTCAAAATATAATAAAAAACAAACATCAATTTAATATATTGTCATATAAAAAAATTTGTATAATGACAAAAAAAAAAACAGAATAAAGCAAAAAATTACCCGATTCTGGCGTTGATGCTACATTAGTTCTCAATTTATCATCATTTATTATCTGTTTGAATCCTTCTTTATGACGTTTGTGTTTAATTTTTGGTGAAAGAGTTTTACAATCATTATTATCATCTATAATATTACAAATAGCTTTAGTTTTTGACATACATCGACTTCTTGATGATGAATGTTTACGTCCATGACGAGATGAACGGTGGACGGATAGTTGAGATTCATTAGTTGATACTTCATGTTTTTTACTCTGCAACAAATAAAATAAAAAATTGGCACACAACATTGAAATATATATACATATATCTTTTTTTTTTCTTTCATTTAAATATCTAATGACACAAGAATAACAGTTACTTTTTTCTTGTTACTATTGCCATCGTGATAATAATTGTCTAAACATGTAACCGGCATCCCGTAAAAATACGACATTACACTGGCATTGTGTCATTTATAAACAAATATTAATTATTAAAAAATAATAAACATCATGAAGTGAAAAATAATAGACAGTTTAAAAAGTTAACAAATGTACACAAATGCCATAAGGGTTTTGTAATATACAAAGGTTAAATAATGACTAATTATATACCTGGTTTATTGTGAATTCTCTCGTTGCTATGGTAACATATGTGACCGCAAGTGGCGCACATTATCAAGCACACAAAATGGCGCGAATTTTTCGACAAAAAATTTTTTCACGTCAAAAATATTATCAGCATTTATCCACTTATTAAAATTTTATATCTCATGGAACATATTATTTTACATATATAATTGTTTAATTTCTATACAATAACACTATGAAATAATTTTAAAGATTTACATTATCTATATGTTTTTTTTTTTTTTTTTTTTTCATAATATTTATTTTTTATCACACAAAAGTTTTTTTTTGTGATAAGACATACAGTGGTGTTAAAGAGATTATCACAGGTTTACAATTTTTTATGATATCAATAAAAAGCTCAGTAAAATTGCACATCAACTGCAATCTATAATTTTTTTTTTGTTTTTTTCCTTTCTTATCCGAGATTTTTAATTTGCCAGAAGTTATTTCATGTTATCATATCCGGTATATGAACATTATAATGACAGATTATTATGAAAAATTGTCGTACAATAAATTCCACACCTATGAATATTTATATTTTATTCCAACATTTATGATAAAAAAAAAAAAAAAAAAAAAACCTTGAAATATAAAATTAAAATATTATTAAATATGAATGATAAAAAAAAAAAATTAATATTTGAAATAATAACAAACTTAGTTAGACAATTGAAAAAATTAGTGAATTATAAATCAATCATCTGGAATTTTTGAAAAAAATCAATAGTCTAATATAATTTGAAACAATAATTCACAGGAAATTTATTTCATAATTTTGGTAATTGTACGGATAAAATATTTAACGTATGAATAAAATTAGAATATATATTAGAATATATATGAAAAAAAATGTTATCAGTAACATGAGTGTTATATAGCTGATTCATTTAGCTTATACAGCCGTTATATAGCTCCAATATTTATACCATACAATGTCAGTGTACAATTATTACAAGAACCTGTTACAAATCATTGTATCAAGCACAATGTCAATCAGTAAGCGATCATATATGTATATAAATATACACATATTTTTATTTTTTATTTATATATTTATTTATTTATTATTATTATTTTATTATTATTTATTTTTTTTCATTTATTCTCATTGGTGCTAGATCAACTGTAATATTCAAATAAAAAACCAAATAAAAAGAAAAAAGAAAATTATAATATGTGTAAATTTTATTTTTTTATATTTTTTTGTTAGGGGTATTTCTGGCTTTGATGTTCCTACAAGGATTTGTAATTATCACCAGTGCCGAATTCGGTGAATGTGACTATGAGGAAGTAATTGAAGTTGGTAAAACGTATTATATATTTAATCCTGGATATCCATATAAAAATTACGAACCGGGTAGCAATTGTCGATGGATTGCGAGGAGTGATCGACCTATCAACATGACATGCAATATTTTTGAACTACCCGCGGTAATTCTATTTCAATTGTTTGCATTTATTATTAATAAATGAGTTGGCACCAAACTCATTGAGATATATTATTATATACAAAGATTTTTTTTCTTCTTGTACAAACAATTGTTTATTTGCCAGAGTGAACGTTGTAGTAGTGATGCTGTTATAATTCAAATATCCAGTAGACCAGGTCGACGTTATTGTGGTACTGGGTCTTTCAGCGTTGTCTCAAAGGGCAATGAAATTATCACGGAATTGCACAGCTCTTCAGCGTTACGGGGTGGAAAATTTTTATGTTATTTGAAAACTGTGACTTCCACCAGTGATGACGAATGTCGTTGTGGCTGGAAAAATCCGGTGAAATTAATAATAAATTGATAATAAATTTTTTTGTAATAAATAATATGAAAATTTGTATTTTATTAAAAATATTTTGTTCAGACGAGAATTGTTGGAGGTGAGGCCACTGGTGTTAATGAGTATCCAATGATGGCAGGATTAATTGATTCTATCAATCGAAATGTATTTTGTGGTGCAACTATTATTAATCCAACGCAAGTTATCACTGCGGCCCACTGTGTCTATAAGAAAAATATTACAAAAATAGGAGTTCTTGTCGGTGATCATGATACATCGAGAGGTGATGAAACAAATTCAACAAAACTTTTTCGTACAAATAAAATTACTGTTCATGAGCGATACTCTCCAAAAGCATATGATTATGATATTGCTATTGTCAATATTGATGGGACAATTGAATTTAATGAACTCGTTGGTCCTGCGTGTCTTCCAGTTCAACATTCACAAGATTCATTTGGCGGAAGTTATGTAGACATATTGGGTAATTAAAAAATTCTTATTTTTTTTTTGTTTGTTTTATTATTATTATTACTTTTTTTTTACTTTTGTAATATTATTTATTGTTTTTTTATCTATTGAACACAAAAATAAAATTATTAATAATAATTATAATAATAAATTTTATTTTGTAAATAATTTAAGGTTGGGGTTCTACAGACACTGGCGAGAGACAAGCAGATATTTTGCAAAAAGTTCGTGTACATATAATTACAAATAAAAAATGTTCTGAAGATTATCCAATTACAACAAGACAAATGTGCACATATGAAGATCATAAAGATTCTTGTCAAGTATGATAGATATATAAAGAGAGAATATAATTGATTGAATAATTGATTATTTATTGATTTTTTATTTTTTTTTTTATTATCAGTTTGACAGTGGCGGTCCAGTTTTGTGGATGAATCCATCAACAAAAAGAATTGTAATTGTTTCACTAGTTTCTTATGGCAGTATTTGTGCTAGTAAATTGCCAGCAGTTAATTCTCGAGTTGGAGCTTTCATTGATTGGATACTACTACATACACCCTCAGGTAAATTAATTCCTATCACATAATAAAAATCAAAGAACAAACAAAAAATCATTGTACATTATTAAATAATATACGGGTAATTATTATTATATAAATTACAGATTACCAATACTGCGAGGTTGAGTGAATCAAATAATAATTGAGAGTGAATTATTCATTTAATGATTGAATCTGTTTGATTGAAAAAAAAAAAAAAAAAAAAAAAAAATTATATAATGAAATTCACAATATCCTGATGAACATCGAAAATATGGGAATAAAAATAAAATGAGAAAAAATATATGTAATTGATGTTTTTATTAAAAATTATTAACGTGTCTGTTAATATCACTACTTTATCTACTGTATCCTGTAACCAAAATAAAATTGATACACTTCAATAAACAATTATTTTCTAATAAGAATCAAATAAAGTTATAAAAAAGTATAACCGGGTATTGACATTGTTAATGAGCTCAATTTATATTATTTATAAATTTATAAATATCGCTTATTTTGAATGTAACATCGATTTCTTGATGAAAAATATTTATTTTCATAACAGCATGAAGAATAAACTGCCAAGCAGATTTTGCAAACTGATACCTCATATTTTCTGTTTTGTAATGATTAAATAAAAAAATAAAAAAATAATAAATAAAATAATTCAAAAACAATGAATTAAAATATTTATTTTAGTTGTGTGTCATTTTTTGTTTTCTTTTTTTTTTTTCTTATAAAGTATCATAATATAAGAAAAATTGTTATTTTTTATTTGTCCATGTCACTTTTGTCATTACGATAATAATTATTGGAACCACACAACAAACATCTTCTAATAATTGTAGAGTCAGTTGCTACAGTGAAGAAAAAATTAACGGTGAATGACCTGTATTGTACCGTGAAATCGTATCAAGAAGCGCAAATTTTTTTTTTTTTTTTTTTATTTGAAGTTTGAGTATTTATTTTATCAGATATTTTATGTGTTAACAGTTGACTAATTAATTATACACAAAAAAAAAAATATTGTTCAAATAAATGATAATTATTTTTCATTATGATTATTTTTATGATGGTAAATAATTATTTTACAATTAATTTAATAAGTAAATAAATAATAATTTTGTAATTGAAATGAGAGAAAAAAATTGAGTGAAATTATATCTTATCGCAAAAATATAAATCTACAGTTATTAACTTCACATCACCCCATCAAAAAAAAATATGTATATATATATATATATTTTTATAGAATTATTGGTAAAAAATTGAATGTGCACATGTTAATTGATTTATTGATGCTGAAATTGTTTGCATTTTCTCCAAATATGAAAAGAGGAAAAAATTAACAATATAAAATTTTTTGTATAACGAATAAAATGATTCGACGTGTATATATATATAAGATACAAAAAAATAATGAAATATGTTCAGGTGTTATCAGCGACTCGGGTCCACTTGTATAGTCATTGTATAAAATAACATAAAAAATTTTAAATGAATTAATTCACGATCGTTATATGAACGTGAAATAAATTCAAATACATATTTTAACTTTAAAATTCTAGTGAGTGAGTATTAAAAATATTTCAACAATAAAATTATCGCATGATATTTATAGTCTTATCAACAAAATATTATTTATTATTATTATTATTATTATTATTTTTTTTTTTTTCAATTTTGTAATTAACTTCGAAAAATATTTTTATTTATAGATGTATACTCAGACCCAGTTTTTTACAATGACAAGTGTAATATTGAGCCAGATTTTGTGAACAAATAACTAGTGATTATGGGACATTGTGTATATAATTTATTTTTATTTCGTACTCTACCAGATTTATTTACTCAGTTAATATGTTGGCTAGAATTAATTCACATTGTGTATTCTCAATTTGATCAGTGTGATTATGTTCAAAACATGAAAATTGGTAAATCTTACGATGTATTTAATCCAAATTATCCATCATATTATCCATCAAATACCGCGTGTCGATGGACTGGAAATAGTGACCGGCCAATTCGCATGACATGCGATATATTTGAATTACCTGAGGTACTTTCATCTCTGTTTATTTTTATTAATTTACTACTTTATTAATTAATTTTATAATTTGACAGAGTCCAAAATGTTCCGTTGACGTGATAATTATTCGTAAATCTGATGGATCCCATCAACGTTATTGCGGTAGGAAAACATTCAGTGTCATCTCACAAGACAATCAAATAATTATTGAATTATACAGTTCTCCAAGCTCAAGTGGTGGACGTTTTTTCTGCAAAATTCAAGCTGTTAATGTCACCACTGATGATGAATGCAGATGTGGCTGGGAAAATCTGGTGTGTTGGTGCGGGAAAAAAAAAACAAACAAACAAACAAAATCATCTGAAATAAAAAACTAATATTTTATATGTACAATATGAATATGAGTATTTTTTTTTTTTTCTATTCAGTCGAGAATTGTTGCTGGAGAAGATACTGGTATCAATGAATATCCAATGATGGCAGGATTAGTTGATTCAGCTATACCATTAGTTTTTTGTGGTGCGACAATTGTAAATAATCAACAAGTGCTCACTGCTGCGCATTGTGTTTACAAAAAAAATATCAAGGAAATAGCAGTCCTTGTAGGTGATCATGATTTAGATATTGGATCTGAAACGGAGGCCCAACAACTTTATAAAATTTTGAAAATTCATATTTATCCACAATACTCTGAATATAATCTTGATGATGATATTGCTTTGATAAATATTCAAGGGAGTATTCAATTTAATTTACAAATTGGTCCTGCTTGTCTTCCTATTCAACATTCATCAGATTCATTCGCCGAAAATTCAGTTATTATTTTAGGTAATTATATCACTATATTTATTTATTATAATTACGTGAATTGTGATGTATAAAATAATTGTTACAATAGGTTGGGGTTCAATTGGTGCTGGTGAAAAAAAATCAAATATTTTACAACAAGCAAAAGTAAAAGTTATTTCTAATTCAGAATGTAGCAGAACATATAATGATATCACAACTAAACAAATGTGTACACTGGATAAAGCAAGAGATTCTTGCCAAGTAACGAAATTTTATTAATAAAAAACAAAACAAAAAAAATAATAATAATCTACTTGTGAATGAATAATTAATTTTGTTGTTGTTATACGACATTCAGTATGACAGTGGTGGACCAGTTTTATGGATAAATCCCAGAACGTCAAGAATAAATATAGTATCAATAATAAGTTCTGGTGGTATTTGCGCCGATGGAAATCCATCAATAAATACTCGAGTGAGTACTTACATCGATTGGATATTAACTCAAACACCTCCAGGTAATATAAACAATAAATTTTTAATACCCAATATGTTAATATTTATTTCATACTTCTCATTCATTATTTTATATATCGCAGGATTTTTATATTGTGCTAATAAATGAAATGGAATTATAATACATCGTGTGAACTGCATTTATTAATTATTAAAATAAATTTTTTTTTTTTTTTTTTGGTTTTTTTACATCAAACTTAATTAGTTTGCATAAATATAAATTCAAAAAAATATAATATAATAATATTAAATGAAAATTATCACATGAAATTAAAATGATTAACATGAAATATATAAATGAAAACGAAAAAACAAAAAAAAAATTAAACGAAAAATTATTTTATTAATTCAACATCATATCTGAGCTGCAATAAATCGATTATCAAAGAAACCATATAAATTCAAACGATCCCATTATATCTGAACATGTATACATATAACTGGATATATTTTTACATAACATATATATATATATATATACAAATACATATACAAATGTATCCATATACTTGGCGGAAAATAAGAAATACAAAATGAACTGACATTTATGTGTGACCCTATAAAATATTTAAAATCGACTTTCTACAATTTCATTACATACATGAAAAAAATAGAAAAAAAAAAGAAAAAAAACCTTTTTATTCATAGCATATGTTCAATTAAATTTTATTTTACAGTGTAAAATTTTACAATTTATAATTTACAAATGATAAAGGAATAAAATAAATAAATAAATCGGCAACAGGGTTAAAATAGTGTAAGAATAAAAACGGTCAGGTAGTGGGATATATAATTGAGTAAGGCTGATACTATGCGATGTATGTGAATTTATTGATATTGAGTCATGCAGATGTTTCAAAATTGGATATATATGTGTAACTGTATAGATACATACACATACGTGCACACGGTATTGACGTCAAGGGGGACAAATTTTTTTCGTGTCGCAGAATATTTTGTAATGAGTTTATCGAATATACGAATAATATGTGGAATACATTTTCCAAAAAAATACGAGAGCTAAATGAAAGTAGAATTTAATGATGGAGTTGAAATGGCATGTATTTATTTAATTAATTAATTCATTTTTTTTTTTTTTTTGATGTATGTACAATCATGAGACAAAAAGCTCACAAACCCGGAATGCAACCTCTGCAGACTGTTGGTTATAAGGTAAGGGGTGAAAAAAAAAATATATATATATATATATATATATATGAAGATAATAATATTTAGTTGGTGGTAGTTGGTGGTGTCATACATTTGTGCAATCGATTTGTTTGTGAATTTGGCCTCGTTTAGTTAAACTCACATTGATTGATATTTTCATCTGATATTTGATACGTCTTGAATGAATTTTTTTAATTTATTTATTTAACATTGCAGATAAGTGTGCACTCTAAAATAAAATGAAACAAAAATTTATACAATTCTTTTTATAGATAAAAAAAATAATAAAAAATATTTTTCATCGTTAAACTCAAGATGATATTAAAAATAAGTGCGATCCGACTATCTGCGCATGTGTGCGAGTTAACCAATGAGAAGGGTGAATTATTCTTTCTATGTATATATATACAAAGTTCTTGAGAGGCTGGAGCAGCAATAGCCACCCCTCAGTTTAACATTGACATTCGTACGAGATATATTCCTGTTTCTTCGCAGACTTTGTATTTGACGAAAAAAAAAAAAAAAAAAAAAAAAATACCCAATTATTTGGCTAGTGAACTGCCATTCAATTTAATTTTGTATTATTATAATATTACATAGTCCGCCAATAGCGGTATACATGGGTCCTAAAACAATCGGCCCTGTATTATCACACTTTGGATATAATACCAGTTTACGAAATTTAAAAAGAATTAAATTTAAGGAATTAAATATTTCAAATTATATATAAATTATTTGGAAAAATTACATTTAATTTATAAATTAAATATATAAAAAAATTATAATTTTTTAAATATTTTTGATTGTCATGGATTAATTCATTGATAAATAAAAAAAAAAATATAATTATAAAAATTCTCCATATAAATATCTGCCACGTTAATTCATCAATTATAAAGATATTTAGTTGGTGTGTGTGTGTGTGTGGGTGGGGGTGGGTGCATGTGCGTGTGTGTATGTGTAAGTGGAAAAATAAAATCTCAAATGAAAATTAAATATATAAATATTGGTTTTTAATTGAGTGGAAAAATATTTATAAATATATAAATATATATATATTTTTTTTTTTCGTGATATCTGAAAAAAATTTAATAGTGTCAAGTCAATTTATGCCTTTACATTGAGGATTGTCTTCCATATTATTAAATATTCACATTAAACTGTCCAATAAATTATATATTACATGGGTAATTAAATTGACATTTGAAACAAAATTTTAATTTGAATTATTTGTGGATAAAAAAAAAAATATTGTAAATAAATATTATTTACAAATATTGATTTTGAATAAATAATTCAAAATCAATACTAAATACAATTTGAGAATGATGAGCAAGATTGAAACACCAAGAAATGGACATGAATTAACTCCTTTAAATGAAGAACGTCAAGTTACAATTGTTATTAATTCAAATCATCAAAATGCAACGAATGATAACAATCAAGAATCATCTAAAGATGATAATCGTGCAGCGTGGAGTGGAAAAATGCAATTTTTCCTAAGTATTATTGGATACAGTGTTGGTTTAGGAAATATATGGCGATTTCCGTACATGTGTCAACAGAATGGTGGTGGTGAGTTATCAAAAAAAATTAATAAAAAAAAAAAAAATCAATATAAAAAACTGTATTATGTATAAAAATTCAATTTTATCATACACACCCACATGCAATAATTTATATATTTTTCAATTGTCACAAATATAATCAGACGGTCAAGGTTTTATGAATTGTGCCAATGATTTTATGTACTATATTATATTATTAAGTATTTCGTATCTTTAGAATCAACACCTGGTGCAGTGAGTATATAGAATTGAATTACACACTGTTGAATTAATTCAATAATATCCAATACCACGTGCGTCACAATAAAATCACCTGATGATGAAAATCAATGACCACATACACACGTCGTTATTCTGATAGTTTTTTACACTACCAAATTCTAATATCTTCTGTATAAAATTTTCTCCAGTTAAAAATGTATTTTTATCTCATGATTATTTGTGCGCCACATTTTTATTTCCCCTCTTGTTCTTTTCACGTATGTACATATATATTTTCAATGCATTCTCATCGTTGTATAAGTGAAATGTATAAACCTTGACTCACACATGACATTTATGTACAAATAAATTCCACATGGATATATAGAAACGTGTGACTGTACACTGAGATTGATTATGCATATGAAAATTGTGTCACTTTACGTAGAATTTTTTATCTTTATATTTTTTATCATTATTTATTTATTTATTTATTTATTTATTCTTTTCATTTTATTCTCACTGTGGTTCTTGATTCACATTTCAATAACTAAAATTGGAAGAAAAAAAAATTTTTTATTTATACAAAAAAATGTTTATTGTGAAAAAGTATTTAGAGTTTTATTTAGATGTACAATGAGTAACTGGATATGTGAAATAATTTTATCTTGACACTTGGGTACATTCAGTGACAATGACACTGCTGTACTCGTATTGTTACGAGTATTGATCGGTCAAATAACGCAAGTACATCAAGCACAGAATTCTCTCAATATTATTTTCATCCTTAAAATTTACTCTAAAACATGTGGAAAATAAAAAAAATTTAAAGAAAAAAAAATCCGATTATCTGATTGATAATGAATTGTTTTTTTTTTCAAATACATTTTTTATGAAGTAAAAAAATATGTAATATAATATTACAATAGAAATATATATATTTTCTTTTTTTTTTTTTTTTTTTTTTTCTTTAATTGATCGTATAAGGGGATGCTACATATAGTAAATATTACTTGGGGGCTATGATGAAATGTGAGAGAACGTATGAATCGATTTTTTCCATCAGCTTTACTTGTCACCCTCCAATTTTGTAGCCATTCCAACACGTGACTTCATATCAAACATGTGCATTCAAATATTTGCATTAAATTAATTAATTAATTAATTTTTTTTTTTTTTTTTTCAATTATAAATAAAAAAAAAATTATTTATAAAAAACATTATGCATTTGTTTATTTTCGAATTTACACAAAAGAAAAGAAAAAAACAAAAAAACAAAAAAATAAATAATAATAGTAGAAACATAAAATTTCAATAAAAATTTTTATATTTATCTGGTTAAATTTGATGATATTTTACTTTTTATATTGACCTAGTGTGCAATGTATTTTGGATTAGTGATGATTCTATCATCACAAAATTTACGATTTAAACATGACAAAGTGATGATGAACAGAGTGAAACGAGTATGGATATGATAAAGCCTAAAATTCTAACATACATGTGTACATATACATAGAGTAGGCTGCAATTGCGCCTTGGATCAATATAAAGACAATGCTGATGTCAGATGAAAATATAATAAAAAATATATATATATGTTTAAATGCAAGTATTTTAGGGATAAAAAACAAAAAAAAGAAAAGATTTTTATAATAAATACAAATTTTTTGAATTTATTGATATAATTTTTTATATGAAAACGTGGAAAAATTGCTTGTTTGTAATTGTCAAGACAAAATAATTCAATGCTGTTTCTTTCACGTTGTTTAATTTGAAATATATAATAATAATAAGTAGAGAGAAAAGAGAACAAAAGTTTTTTTTTTTTTTATGTTCAAATGCAACGGTTTTGTATATGTACGCAGCAGTTCATTCCTTTGTAATAAAGTTCTTTACTGAATCCATTGCTATTCAAAGTCTACACTCAGAAATAAATTCCCCTTTGAGATGATATATATAAAGGAAAAAAGAGAAAAAACAAACCGTTAAAACGAACATTACATGTACTATATATATATATATATATATTTTTTTTTTCTTTCTCTTTCAGGGGCGTTTCTCATTCCATTCTTCCTCATGTTAATCCTTGAGGGGGTTCCACTTTTTCTCATTGAATTGGGACTTGGCCAAAGAATGCGCCAGGGAGCTTTGGGTGTTTGGAATAATATTCATCCTTGGTTTGGTGGAATTGGAATCGCATCTTGTGTTGTTACATTTCTCGTTGCACTATATTACAATGTTATCATCACATGGTGTTTTTTCTATCTCTACAATTCTGTGCAGGTGAATTTTTACTTTTTTTTTAAAAAAAAAACAAATATTTCAAATCTATGAAAAAGAAAAAAAAAAAAAAGAATATTATATATTTTTCTTTGTTTCTTTTTGTTACAATAGGCAGCAGGAAAAACTTTTACATTGAATAAAAATGAGAGTATGAAAGTGAGTAATATTTTTTTGTTTATCATAGTAAAAATAATATTATAATTAATTAAATTAACCAATCGATTTTTATTTATTTTATTAATAGGACACATTGATGTGGGCCAATTGTCCATTAAATGTGACAACAGGGAAAACAGTAGATGAGTGTGCTAAGAGTTCATCAACTGCGTATTTTTGGTATCGGGTAACACTCGATGCTGCGCCATCAATTGAAGATGGACAAGGGCTCAAATGGTGGATTGTAATTTGTCTATTGCTCAGTTGGCTCATTGTCTTTTTTATTGTTATGAAAGGCATTCAATCATCCGGCAAAGTTGTCTATTTCACTTCAGTATTTCCATACGTTATATTAACAATTTTTTTTATTCGTGGAGTGACTTTGAAGGGGGCAAAAACTGGCCTCATACACATGTATACACCAAAGGTTATTATTATTATTATTATTATTATTATTATTATTTATTTTTTTATTGACTGCAATGATAATTGTGTTGAAGGTGGAAAAATTACTCGAGCCAACAGTTTGGCTGGACGCTGCAACACAAGTTTTCTACAGTTTTGGTCTAGCCTTTGGCTCACTCATTGCTTTTGGCAGTTATAATAAACCCCAAAATAATTGCGTTCGTGATGTTATTCTTGTAAGTGTATGCAACGCTTTTACTGCAATTTACGCCAGTGCAGTTGTCTTTACAATTCTAGGATTTAAGGCTGTTACCAATGTAGATAAATGTCTTCAAGGGTAAATATTATAATTAATATGTATTAATTTTCAATTTTTATTTTATTTTTTCCCATATAAATTAATTTAGAATTTAAGTTAATAGTATTAATATAATTAATTATTGTCATTTCAGCAATCGAGAATTACTTGTGGCAAATGGTTTACTCATGAATATTAACAGTACTGAAGCAGAATATTATGAAGCTGTAAATATATTCAATAATAATGCAACAATATCGATGAATATTACATTGAACACGTGTAGCGTCACTCAAGAGTTGAATAACGTACGTTAAAATATAAAATAATTATTAAATACAAATAATAATTGGATAATAAAAATATTATTAATGTGAAATAATAAAATTTTTTTTTCAGGCTGCTGAAGGAACTGGTTTAGCATTTATTCTCTTTGCTCAAGCAATTGTTGAACTACCTGGTGCACCATTCTGGTCATGTATATTTTTTCTCATGCTACTGGCACTTGGATTGGGTTCACAAATTGGATTACTCGAAGGAATGCTCTGTGTTATCTTTGATATTGATTTATTTAAACGAATTAAAAAACAATATATCACTGCAGTAGTTTGTGGTATTTGTTTTCTCGTTGGATTGATATTTTGTACTGGAGCTGGTGAATATTGGCTTAAATTATTTGACAGTTTTGCCGGTACAATTGGACTAGTTGTCGTTGCATTGATGGAAATGATTGCAGTTATATTTGTATATGGTCATGAAAAGTATGCAAAATTTACTTAAATATATATATACATTTTTTTTGTTAAAATATATCAATTAAATTATATATTGAGAATTTATATATATGCAGATTTACAAAGGATATTGAGGATATGACTGGTTATAAACCGGGTTTATATTGGCAAATAACGTGGAGATTTCTTGCGCCTCTCATTATGATTGGAATTTTAGGTTCGAGTATGTTTTCCATGATAGTTAAAAAGCCACAATATGGAGTGTGGAATTCTACATTAGTGAGTATATAAATATCATATTTGAATTGATAAATTGAATCTTATTTATTATTTTATTTAATATTAAATTAATTTTAGGGAATTACAATATCAACTGATTATCCTGATTGGGTATTGATGATTGGTATTTGTATTATATGCGTTGGTATTGCACCAATACTGATAGTATTTCTATTACGGAGATTTCAGTGTGTTAAATTTGATGTAGACATACATCAAGGTAGCATACGTCGAATTGATACTTCCGTTTCAACTAAAGAAATGATTGGCGATATAGATGTGAGTATATATATTCATTGCTTATATATTTTGTAATCTAATTGTGATCCAAAAAAATTTATAATTTATAATATTCATATTTAAATAATTTTTTTCATCTATCTCTATTGACAATCGAACCAAATTATAATTATATTTATTTAGAAAAGAAAAAAAAAAAAAAAAAAAAAAAATTCATCATTTTTGTATATTCTTTTTTTTTTTATTGATCCAATTTATTGATAAATTTGTAATAAAATTTATTATTTTTTATGTCAGTAAATATAACAATTTCTCGTTGGATAATTTTTAATGAAGATTCAACTTATGACATCTTGGAAATTTATTATGAAGTTATTCTAAATATAATTTTCAATTGTAAGTAAATATATCGGGGTTTCATAAAAATTTTGTGTCACGAATCATTGAATATAAAAAATTTACTCACTATAGTCATACAATAAATTTTTTGATATCATTAACAATTGATAAATTTCCACTCACTATATTTATAATGTTTATATGTAGAAAAAAAAATTTTTGTTCATATATATATAATTAATAAAATTGTTATCAGCATGAATCACTCGGAAATAAATTTTTTTTTTTTGTTTTCAAAATTTTATAGAAGCCAATGAATGCCTCAGTACTGATTGTCAGCATTGATTGAGATATAAATAAAACCCAACTGCCGTGTTGAAATTTTTTTGGAGTATGTTCGGATTTTAGAAAAATAAAATCATAATAAATCGTTGGCAATCAATACTATAAAAAAATCTAGATATATATATATATATATATATTTTTTTTCTTTTTTATAGTACATTTACGCCTACGTGATGATGCACAATCAAATCACGTGAACAATTATTATTATATTGAGAAACACGTGCAAGTGGGAGTTTATAAAGCAATAAAAAAAAAAAAAAATTGAAAAAAATCCTATGACTTTATTGTTAATTTTTATAAATATTACATGTAGCTTTTTATTATTTCTTCTTACTTTTTATTTTCTATCTCAATTTCTAATGAATGTTGACATTATAATTACTTATTTCTGCATTTTATCTTAAAAATTAAACAATTAGTTTTATAATATATTTTATAATTATATTCATATGATTTTAGGTTGATGATTATCACGACAGATTGGAAGATTTTCCTGAAGAAGAGGAAGACGATGTAAATAGTGATAATGATAATGATGATGATGATGACGACAATAATTGTGTTACACAAAATTTAAATTCAATAGCTGCCAAACAACATTGTGGAAAAGCATTTAACATGGAAGCAATGAAGTGTTGAAATACAAACATATGAAAAAAAAAACAACAAAAAACAAAAAACGAAAAAAAAAAAAATAGCAAATATCGTACAACTGTAAAGTGAAAGTGTTTCAGTATAATTAAGAAAAATTAGGGTGCAGGCACATCTACAGTCTACTCTCGGTTTGGTCTCACTTCGGTCAACTCAAAAATTGTATGTCTCAACAGGCAAACTGTGTTGCTGGACCGAGACTGGACCATTGATTTGCCTGCACCCTTAAACTGCTAATTTAGATTTAGTGAAACAGATAAACAAAAAAATAATAATAAAATGAAAATAAGTGATTAGTAATACCTAAGTATCATATTTATTCCATCATCACAGTGTCATTATTATCACCAGTGAATTTAATTTAATTTATTCATTTATTATTATTATTATTATTATTATTATTATATTTTGTTTTTATACGTGATAATTATAAGATTGAAATTAATATATTGAATACTTTTATTTCATATAGCCACAAAAAAATAATATTATTATATTTGGCTGGCCTCCATTCATCGTAATATGTGGAAATAAACATCATTATTTTTATGTAGAAATGAATTATCCACACAATTATCTTTTCTATGACAATTATTCCTATCTGATATCATATATAGATAGAAAGTATAGATAATTTTATTATCACACTAACAATTAAAAAAAAATTTTAAAATCATTATCATTCTATATATATATATTTTTTTTTTCTTCTTTTTATTCTCAAATGTTCGTAAATAGTTAACAAAAAAAAAAAAAAAAAAAAAAAAAAAACGCACGTATTTATTTGAAATAGTGAACTTAGTATGAACTAGTAATAAATTATTCAAGGCAAGAATGATTGAGTACAAACAATTAAGAGTATACGTGTTTACTTTTAGCATCGTGTGTTGCATTGTCACGCCACACATCGCATGTTATATTGTGCCCTAATATCGAACGATATTGCTGTAACACAACAACAACCACAACTGTATGAATTGATGAATATTATTGGATAACACATGGATTTTCATTATCACACCAAATCAATAACAACTACTTCAACATATAAAAATATCCACTGATAGATACCGGATAGATTATAATATAACAAAGTTATCTATATATGTATGAAATAATATGTTCATACGTGAATCGTCTATTATTAATTACTCATTTTTCTAGTTGTTGATGTAATCGGCTTTTAGTTCATATCATCGCCATTTGAATTCCAGAAAAATAATTAATAACTGGATTAGCACTTTGTTTGTTTGTTTTTTTTTTTTCAAAATATATAGATAAAATATTTTTTGAATACAATATCTCGGTAATTTTGTATAATACTCAACAATAACATACCTTATATTAACGACCGATCGCGTCTCGGGAATTTCAGTCGAGTTTATATTCTCCTGGACGACGGATCATTCGTTGATAGTCACTCGTAGACCCGTTCACATTAACGCGTAGTATTGAATATATCTGTTTATCACGAGAGTTTAACATTAATTTACATCAATTATTATTATTATTTTTTTTCTATTCTACATTTACAATAGCTATCACTGTGGTAATAAAGAATAAGAATAAAGAAAAAGAAATTTAAATTGTGACTTACCCGTGCGCGCTCTTTTCAATTGTTATTGAGTGTTTAATATCAAGAAATATTTACTAGTTTTTTAATATTATTTTTTACTTTCATATAAAAATACATTAATAATTATGTTAATTTACGATAATGGTAAAATGTGTATTACTCAATTGACCTGAATTTATATTTGCCAAAAAGTTGTTTAAGAATTGCGGTCGTGCTTGAAATAGAATTATAGTAGATAGTGTTGATGTGTAGTTAAACTTTGATATGAATGTAATGTCCTTGATCAATCGTGCCAATAATTTAGAAATACGCACGAGGAAGTGATTTGTGATTGATATATTTTGATATACAAAAAAAAAAAAAAAACAAAAAAAAAACATTCCACTTGACATATTTATAGGAATAAAACACGTTTGAATATTTATGTTTAACAGTTTTATTTGACTTCTTAATTGATAAGAAATTTTTTTTTTTTTTTTTTGTCACGTTTTGTATAAAAATTGTTTGACCATCGATAAATCATTTCCTGTTCACGAACATTGTAAAATGGTAATTCAGAAAATTAGAATTACTGATAATGAATAAAAAGTGAGAAAATTACATTGTTGTGAATCAACTGAAAACTGGATTAATGTAGAAAATATTGCGACTTCAACAGCTATTAGTTTTCAAATAATTTCATAATAAATATATAAATTTCTTCCCGAAAAATCCAACGGATATACTCAGTATTATTAAAAACTTTGCATTACAAGTACAAAACGTGTGCGAAAATGAGTGAAATGACATTAGATATAATGCAACAAACGATAAAACAAAGGGTCGAGGTTGCTCCGGGACATTTAAATGGAAATACAATTGGAAGCAAAGTTCAATCGAATGAAATAATAGTTTATTCGCAACAGGAAAAAATCCTGTCAAATAATAATAATAGTTATGATAAGAAATTCTTCGTAAAATATAAAGGAAATACTTATGAGATAAGTGATTTCCTTCAACATCATCCGGGTGGTCAACAGATATTAAAAGCATATAAAGGATTAGCTTTAGATAAAATATTAAATGACGTGCCACATTCAAACGCGGCATTTCATTTATTCAAAGAATTTGAAATTAACAATCAGAGAGCATACAATGATATTGAGGTAAAAAAATAATAATTATTTTTTAGTATTAAAAGTGATTGATTAATTTTTTAATTTGATTAAATTAGAATTTAGTTGATTGGAATGCTCCGTTATTTGGACAAGTAAGTTCATTGGCTGATCGATATTGGGAATGGGTGAATTTACCAGTAAATCGTCCAATTCGACTATTTAAAAGTAATTATATGGAAATACTTACAATAACACCATGGTATTTGGTTCCAGCTATTTGGATACCTATATCAATTTATTTTTTTATCCTCGGTAGCAATGAAATCATTACCAATTCAATTAGTGAGTATTTGATATATACAGATATTCGTGAATAATAAAATACTGTATTAACATTTAATAAATTGAGATACATTTTTTTATAGAAAATCCATCAATTTATATCATCTTGTCATTTGTCGGTGGATTCCTCCAATGGACATTCCTTGAATATACCCTTCATCGAAAAATATTCCACTTAAAACCTCCATCAAACTCTGGAAGTCTAATTTCTCTGCATTTTATCCTTCATGGCTTGCATCACAAAGTAATTTTTTTACACTTAATATATATAAATTATCTAAAAATTATTGTCATTGATAATAATTTTATTGACATTTTTAAACAATAATTTTAAATCTTTTTTCTTTTTTTATCTTTTTATTCTTTAGGCGCCATTCGACAGTCGACGATTAGTATTTCCACCAGTTCCTAGTTTATGTTTAGCAGTTGTAGTCTATAAATTGTATAAATTATTTTTTCCGGCAATATTATTGAATGTTATTGTATCTGGTACCATGACAGGTATATAATCACTTCTTTTTTTTCTATACCACTATACAATTGATTTGTATTTTTTATTTTTGTTTTTTGTTTTTTCAATTATTTCATTGATCCCACGAATTACTGTGTAATATCATTTATTTATAAACATCAATTACAGGATATTTATGTTATGACATGATTCATTATTATTTGCATCATGGTGCACCAGTAGCTGAAACATATTTATATAATATGAAACGATACCACAATTATCATCATTTTTCACATCACCATCAAGGTAACGAGTTTTTTCTATTTCTATTATCAAATAATAAACTAATATAAATATTATATATATATATATTTTTTTTTTTTCTTTAAATTTTATATCAGGCTTTGGCATCACCTTTAAATTATGGGACTATATATTTAACACGGTTATAACATTAAGGCAATTGAAAAAAGCAATTGTTTGGTAGTGAATAATTGTTTTCAAATTTTTATAATATATTACAAGTCTTTATTGTGCGCTGCATTATATACGTACATTATTTATAATAATAAAAATCTAAATATTTTCAGATAAATGTAATAAATTGCGTATTTTTTTAACCATACACCATTTTTATCGATTATCAATCAGATGGTCCCATATATCTTTTTTAATCAAATTTAATATTAAACATATTTATCAATTAGCTTTATTAAATTTGTAATGATAAATATTTAAGTACAATAATTATTCAAATTAATAAAAATACGTATACATATTTTTATTAAATAAATATCTGTGAGCAAAAAAAATAAAGATGACAAATCTCTTGGGTATAATAATATATAGAATAATTTAATGATGGGATAAATGTGATTTATATTTTTATTTTTTTTCTTGTACTGATGCAATTCGTTGTGACACTCGGCTAAGCGAAATTTTATTATATAAAGTAAGTACTTGTTTGCCTATAATTTACATTCTTCTCATAAAAATCACAAATATATATATATATATTAACTTTAATTATACATGCTCAAAATATTTTTAATAATAAAATTGTATCATTCAACAATATATATTTACATTTAATATTTATCAAAAGAACATGAATATTTCATACTAAAATATCCATGTAAAATACCAATAATACAAATTATTTGATAGAATATATTGCAATATTTTGTTTTTCTTTTTTTTTAAATGTTTTTCCTCAAGATTCAATAAATAATTAAAAATCTATTTGTTTCAAATAATTATCATCATGTCGTTTCAGTTTTAACATTTTTTCTACCCATGCTTAATTGTGGAAATGTACTTTTATTTTGAATTGGATTTAATTTTGATGATAAATAAATAAATGGCTCATACAAAGTCATTCTATCCATTATATTAACTTCAAAATGTTTTATTTTTTCTCTATTACACCAATTTCCAGCTTTACTCGCTGTATTTTCTAAATTTTGATGTGATGTATCAGGCCAAGTTCTATTCCCTATTACAATTATTGTTATTTCTTTTTTATCCTTATTTTTATCAATATCCTTTTTTAATGGAATTAAAACATCTAATGATTCGGGTTTGGCAGTATCATAAACAAGAACATAACCATCAGCAAAACCAAGATAATGACGTGCTAATTGTTGATTATTTGTATTTGTTTGTAATGCTTCTAATCCAGCTGTGTCATAAAATCTAAGTTTCTCCTTGGTACCACGATCTGTTTCAATGTTGGCTACATAAATGTCTTCAATAGTCGGGTGAATTTCCTAATGATAAATAAATATTTCACTATACAATTTACAATCTATTTTTATCTACTAATTTTTTCCTTTTTTCTTCTTCTAAAATACTTGATTATATTATATAATATATATAATTTTTTTTTCTTCTATAAATTCTAGTGTTTTAAAACAAATAGCATATAAATAATAACATAACCTATATACTTACAGTTTTAGATGTAACATTTCCATATATAAGTTGTTCCAATAAAGCCGTTTTACCAACACTTTTCATTCCACACACAATAACTTTAGTAGTTTTTACCATATTGGAATTGATTTTTATTCAAATTTCAATTTAATCAATAAAAATTATTTATATTTATTTGTATTAATAGCCAATAAATAAATTACAGTATTGTGGGTGAGTGTTGGTCGTTTTGAAATGAATGGAAATGGTGAGCAGGTGAAGAGTTAATTTTAGTTTACATTGGTATTTGAGAAAGGTTGTGTTGCACTTGACCGGCTGATGCATCGCCCCCAACTACCTCAATATACCGCAAATTAATATATAGATATCAATATAAAATAAAATATAAATGTCAGTATGTATACATAATATGAATATAAAATTTTTTTTTTCGTCTCATAAAAAAATTCTTCATTTAAATTAATGATACATTGATGATAAATTAATTTTATATTTAGAAAAGTGTGTTCTACAATCACTGTGATACGACCATATGTATTTACTTTACGTCTACGTATAACTACTCCAAGTGTACATGAAATTATGGAGGTAAAAAATACTGTAAAAGTAGATTCCAAAAAGTTATTTTGCAATGATAAATACACTATTTTATTGCCTACATATAATGAAATTGAAAATTTGCCAATAATAATATGGCTTATTGTGAAATATATGGATGATTTGTACGTATAATAACATAACCTCTTTTTTTTTATTCTGTACCAAGTAATTATATTTATTTGTGTATTTATTTTTTTTTAATATATCCAAAATTATTTTTACACCTTTAGTAGAAATAATTGGAGTAATTTTTTTAATTATTTTAAAATAGTGGTGCACCATATGAAATCATTGTTATTGACGATGGATCACCTGATGGAACACTCGACATGGCAAAAAAGCTACAGAATCTTTATGGTGAAAAAAAAATTATTTTACGTCCACGAGAAAAAAAACTTGGTCTTGGCACTGCTTACATTCATGGAATAAAACATGCAACAGGAAATTACATTATTATTATGGATGCAGACTTATCTCATCACGTAAGTAATTAAATTCTATCACATACTACAGTAATTTATATATGACATATTTGACGCGTCATTTGTTAACATTTTTTTTTTGTTTGTCATTCCACTGCAGCCACAATTTATACCGAAAATGATTGAATTACAACGTGAAAATAATTTTGATATTGTAACTGGTACAAGATACAGCAATGGTGGTGGTGTTTATGGATGGGATTTTAAAAGAAAGTTGATTAGCAGAGGAGCAAATTTCTTAACTCAAATTCTTTTAAGACCAGGTGTAAGCGATCTCACAGGCAGTTTTCGGTAAATATTCCATCGTAATTTATTCTTATTTTGTTTCATTCTCTGTCCGGTTATTTTTTTTTTTATTTTCATAATTTTATTTCATTGTTTTCCAGATTGTATAAGAAAGATGTATTACAAAACCTTATTGAATCTTGTGTGTCTAAAGGTTATGTGTTTCAAATGGAAATGATGGTGAGAGCCAGACAATTTAATAATACAATTGGTGAAGTGCCCATTTCATTTGTTGATAGAGTTTACGGTGAATCTAAACTCGGTGGATCGGAAATTATTCAGTTTATAAAAGGACTTTTGTATCTTTTCGCAACTACATGAACCAAAAAAAAAATGTATAAAAGATAAACAAAAGGGACTGTTTACTGCAAATAATTTAAGGCCATACTGTAAATATGATTGATAACAATATTGCTTAATCAATTTTAACAAAATATTATTAAAAATGTAATCCAAATTTTATCGCAATTCTATTTAAATATCCGCTATTTTTTTTACACCACATGAAACAAAAAAATATTGAATTAAAAGCGGATTTTCACATGTTTTTCCATGTGTACCCAAGAATTACCAGCAGAGAATTAATAACGATTTGAGCAAGCACTATAACCTTGCCGCACCCTCTATGACGTCACACAGCCTCTATTTATTGATCCATCATGAAGGATAGTAAATATTTTGTCATCAAGTTCGTCATTGGATTTCATACAAAAATTGGCCAATAAATTTTCAATCAAATTGAAATATTCACAGTGTCTATTCGTGAAATAATTATTTTTATTGCTATAAATAATTGCAATTGGCCTCGTATATCATCAATCGCATTTAATATACATATTTATATTTCAAATGTAATAATTTAATAATTCTATGAGTCGATTAATATGTCTCCGATAGAAATGAAAAATAAAAATTATGTGATAATCAATAAAATATAAAATCACTCATAATATATAGCACATTCGAATTTTATATCAAAAAATTATTATAAATATTCGGGGAATTTTCCTACTCAATTTATAATCGTATAAAATTTCATTGATAATAATTGAAATATATTTTAAATACAAATTTTTTGAGATCATTCCCTTATAACACACATACACAAAAATGTATGTTACTAATTTGTGTGAGATATTTTATACATAGGGAACCGAGCCAATACAGCATTTAGTTGTGGCATTACCATTGCCGTGAGTGGACGCCCGCGCGCACAGGGTTGGCTCAGCGCCGGGGTGAAATTTATCAGAGCAACGAGAAGACACACTCAACTTCTGATAGACAGTTAAAGAGAGAAAAAGAAAGAGCGATGATTGTGCCTTCAACATTTGACATTCATCACGGTTATATTTATCCTTTTCATTATTAAATCGTTATAATCGTCATCATCTATATCACTGGTGAATTTAAATTTAACAAGAATGCCAAGAAAAATTTTATTCAATGTCGTTTATGCATCGAGTAAGTTGAATTGATTTTATCATTTATATTAATATCAAATAGTTTATATAATTTATGTAATAATTAACCTAATACATTAATTCTTCATGTATAACATATAATGATATAAATTTTTTTCTTTTCTTTTTTTTTTTTTTATTAAACACGTGGTCACATAGAATCTTCAATCTCAGTAACATATGAATCACGTTTTTATACAAGGCAAAATTAATTATAATTTTTTTTTTTCTTCCTCCCCATTGTATTTTTTTTTTTTTTTTTCTAGGTGAAGAAGATAGACACTCTTCCCTTGAATTAAATATTCATGGGCCTACAGTTCGTGGATGGCAAAGTGCACGAAGATGTGGATACCCACAAGAACTTATTCTACGACTTCATGGACCAGCCAAACTCACAAGAATACAAGTCCTCGCACATCAATATTTAATACGTAAGTGGGACGCAGAAAAAAAATTTTTTTTTTTTCTTTTAAATTTTATATCATCTCATATCCGCTATCTGACAATTCGATTTTCACCGGAAATAAGCACAAGGCCGATGTAGACAATCACGCGAGTAAAAGTTTGAGATTGGCAATCACGCCAATTATAATCTAAAATATTTATAGGAAAAAAAAAAAAAAAAAAAATAGTAAATAATAGAAAAAATCTTCAAGTGTCTGATTTAAAAATAAAAATAAAAATTAATATTTTTTTTTATTATTTTTTTTTTATAACAGCGGAAAAATTGGAAATATGGACAACACAAGAGGAAAATGCCTCGGTTACGACAGAATTCAATTATTTAGGATATATCACATTGTCTGATAATGAATCTACTCTTTATAAAAGTAGAGAACTTAAAAGTGTTGCGCTACCCGAAACAGAAGTGATTTCACTTAAACTTCGATTGCACAAACCACATCGTAATTTACACAATATTCACGAACAGGTCGTATAAAATTATTATATTGAATATATTTAAAATTATATGTAAATTAAATTTTTTTAATTGGCATCATGATGTAATTTTAGGTTGGACTTATCGCGATAAATATCATGGGTGAGCCATATACACAAGACATGTGTGGTCAGGGTGATGCTCCATACAATTCTCATTATACATCACCATACGATGATTTAGCATTTGAAATGTATGTGGATCGTGAAGTGGCCAAAATAATAAGACAAATGGAAGCCAAAAAATTACAGGCTGCTGAAGGTAAATGTAACATTAAATATATTATAAAATTAATAAATAAACTGATATTTATATTTGATTTGTAATTAGAAGAACGTTTTGAATATGCATCAAAGTTAAAAGTAGCGATGGAAATATTGAGAAAAGCCGGTGAACGTCTTGGTAAATATGAGCTTGAAAAAAAATACGCAATAGCATTAGAGGATTATGATAAAGCAAAAGCTAAAAAAGCCCAAGCACAGAAATATAGAGAAGAAGTTTATCAAAGTTTAGAAGTCAATGATTTATTAGAAATTAATGGGGTAAATACACAAAATATATTTTTTATTTTTATTTAATTATAAAATATATTAATGAATAATAAATAAATATTATTCAAATAATTTTTAGCCATTGGAAAAAAATAATATTTCCATGGTAGATGGTAAAGAATCAGTTACCACTGAGGTGTGTGGATCGACGACCGTTGTGCCTGAAGATATTTTATCACCACCACGTTTGGTTGTTCCTCCAAATCGTGATGGTGCACTATCACCCACTGGTCCGGTTCATCAACCACCTGTATCACCTCTACATCAAAAGCCACATAGTCCAGGTAAATTATATCATTGGTTATCACTTACCAAGTTTCTGTGTATCTATAAAAAATGATAATTATTTTTTTATTAAAAATATTGACATGTTAGAAGTCACTGACAGTCCGCCAAATGGTGTATTAGAAAGGCACTACAGCCGAAATACAGGATCACTGAGACGAAAAACTAAATCAGCTGGACCATCATTACGTTCGAGTTATGAAGCCTACGAAGAACGAACTATTCCAGCCTTACGACAGTATAATCAATTATTCCATTAATCCATTGATTAATTATATAAATATATGAAATAAGAAATATTCATTCATTTAATTGCAGTTCACATACAAATGAATTTACGAGGGAGTGCCATTTGGATACTAATGATATTAAAATCAGTTCAAAATTAAATGATCGTGAAAAAAAACAAGCGGCTTTGCCCATTGCTGTTTTCGGAATGGATATTGTAATTAAAATATTTTATATAAAATTATAATGATAAATAATTTAATAATAGTAATTAATTTGATAATTTAGGTTGAAAAATTTTATTCAAAACAATTTACGGACAAAGAAGAAGGATTAATATTACTCAAAGAGGAATTGAGAAAATTTGATATTGAAGTATCAAAACACTCGGCAAATAAAACTGCAAGAGCTGCAATTTTATTATTACATCGTGCATTGAGAGACAAAGTTTTCAGTGTATACAGTTTGGCAGCACAACTGATAAGAATATTTTTCTCTGAATTCGCCACTGAAAGGTAAAAAAATCAATATTATACCCATACGTAATTGTATAAATAAAAAAATTAAATTTTTTTTTATATACACTCGTTTTCATATTTTTGCAGAGTTTCATCAACAGAAATTAGTCGAAGTGTTGACAGATTATTACCAGAACTTTTAACCAAATCTGGCGACACAACTCCACGTATTCACAACATGGCAGTACATACAATATTGAGCATGGCCGATTGTAAATGCGTAAGAAATTTGCATATAATTCCAGTTCATCTGAGCCGTCCAGTCAGTAGCAGTACTCATCAAAGACTAGCATTAAGTCGATTAGAAATGGTAGAACAGCTTATATTGAATCATGGAATTTCCACTGATAAACAAAGGTGATAGCACGAAATTCTATTTAAATTTTTCTATACTTGATATATCTAATTCCCATTTGTAATTAATACACTAAAGCTTCTATAAATTATTTTTTAAATATTATATAGAAGATTGTATTGAATTGAATATAAATTGTCATATATTTCCTTGAAAATATAATTGAATAATCGACAACAATAAAAATACCATCATGCTCTGATAAAGACATTGTAATTGTTGCAGTGGATTGACTTGTCGCACACTGTCTGAACTCGGTTCTTCAGGCTTACATCATCCTGCTGAAGCAGTGAGAAAAGTTTCCGAAAGAATTCTCGTATTAGTTTATAAAGTTAATCCAAGATTAGTACGTAAACAATTACCACCTGATGATGATATCACAAGAAGAAATTTATTGTATCGTCAATTATTTCATGAATTTGATTTAATTGATGTACAACGTAAAAAAGAATTGGAATCGACACCACAAACATCCGCAGCTACACCATCACGTCAAAAATTTATTGACCACGGTAATGCTTCGAACGTAATAAAATCATCATCACCACGTACGAGTCCTATTCATATCAGCACAGAAAGCTCAACGAGTGTTACTTCACCATCGGAGAATAGTGGAGATCACAGAGGCAATAAGTAATATTTTTTCACTAATACTCTTTGTTTATTTCTGCTGTTACTTTCTTAATTTTTTTTTTTTTTTTTTTTTTTTTTTTTGCAGAATGTGCATATTCTGTTTGTCAAAGGGACAAGCTTATTCGGAGGAAGGTTTGAATATTCATTATTGGCGAAATTGTCCGATGTTAACGCGTTGTGAATCCTGCAAGCAGGTTGTAGAAATTTCATATTTAAATTGTCATCTACTGAATGAATGCGATCAACGAAATAATTATGTTAGATGTGACACATGCAAGCAAGCGATTTTCGAAAAATCTTTTACTGACCATTCAAAAGATGACAGATGCACAAGTAAGTATTTCTAATTTTATTCCTAATGTGTGTACTTAATTTAATCGTATGATTATTTTGTAGAACCAATTGAAGGTTATGAACGATGCCCACTGTGCCGTGTGCTTGTCAATCAAAATAAATGGAGAGAACACCTTATGGGCGAGAATCCATGCACGAATAATCCACGAAATAAAATTACTAAAACATGTACAATTTTATATAATTACACGACAAAAAAAAAAAAGAAAAAAAAACCGTAGAATTTAATTACTTTAAATTATTTTAATACTATATAAGTTGTTTTTGTTTCAGGCACAAAATCCCCGTCAAAATCGCAAAATCTCAGTGGAAAATTAACTTCGCCAACTGGTCGAGATTACTAGCATTGAATATCATAATTCATGAACGTGAATTGTGTCGCCGAGAAGTAGAACTTCTTTTGATCTCCTTTTTTTTTTCATTTTTTATTTTACAGTTTATGTATTTGTTGTACTAAAACTGTAATGTTTTTACATATTTATATATATATAAATTTTTTTTGAATAGTGAAGCCCGTCCTGTAAAATTGATAAGTAGAAAATATCGCATTGGAAATTCAGTGTGAATAAACAAAGAAATTATTCAGTAATAAAAAAAATTTTATAAGGGACGTTCGATAAAAAAACTCCATCGTAGTTTTTGCAAATGGTAAAAATACCTCTACATCCAGCCAAAAAATATTAAATCGAATGATAATTACAATATTAAACAAATAATTAAAACTCAGATATCAAAATGTAGTACAGAGTGTAATTGTTTTTTTTTTCTTGATATGATTAAAAAAAAATCAATTACGTGCAATAATTTTGAATTTTTATTCAATCATCAGTTGCCTATAAAAAATAGGCATGAAAATAAAAAATAATACCACTCTGAGCTCACCACAAAATTACTTATATTTCACGTTGTCTCGTCATCCATCTTCAAATCATCAACCGTTTCAGTAGTTATAACATGACTTTCATCAGTTTTGTCGTCATTCATCTGATCAATTTCACTTTTATTTGCATTCCTATTTTGTTCAAATTTATTTTTCTCTGAAAAAAAAAAAAAAAATAAATAATAATAAATAAATAAATAAATAAATAAATGAATAAATAATACAATAGATTCAATGGATATAATTGTCCAATTTACAAATATTTTTCTTACCGAATTTCGAACAATCAGCACCGAGTAATCGTAAATAATGGATTGAATCGCAATTCGGTACATATGCTCGCAGTGACATTGTACCTCTCCACCCGACCATTTCCAATTTCAATGGATCCGAATTTTCCGAATCTTTTTCTTCGTATAGAAGAACACAACTGCCCGTAGCTGTGTAAATAATCATATTATAATGAATGATTTTTATTAAATTATAAAAAAAATTATTTATATCAATCCATGAAAGATTACTTACAAAATTCATTCAGGCGCAGTTGAGTTTCCTCGCTCATTTTTTCAATTTCCGGCGGTGTATGTGGATCATCATTTTGCAAAAGCATTATCAAATCTTCTTTACAAATTTCTACTTTTCTACTATCATTAATATATGAAAAAATACTATGCATTCCCTCTTGAGCCAATCTAAAGGCACATTTCATATTCTTATTGTCACAACGCACAAATGTCTTGACTCCAGTATTAATCATTTTTACATTATCCTCATTTAATAAAACAATATCACGTATAGCGGGTGATGTGAAATAAATATTTTTTTTCTTTCCCTCATGACATCTTACAAGAAGACAACGCGGATCTAATTCATTTGATATACCATAAAATTCTCTGAAATCAATTAAATAATATATCAAATTAACTCAACGTCAATAAAACCGGCAGATTAACATTTAAATATTAATAATTTAAATAAATTTACTTGATTGGCGGCCACACTTCCTCTGTTTCATCTTTAAAGAATACAAATGGATCTTCACGATAACCAACAACACGTTTACGTTTTCTCTGTGGTCCCCATGGCTTTGATTGCTCCAAATTTCTTTTTCTATCACCATCTTTTTTTTCTAATTCAGCTTCTTTCTCAAAACTCACTTCTTCAGTAGACTCATTAGTTTCTATCGAAGGGTCAGGTTGATTAATAGTTGGCGATACGACTTCCCAAGGCAATGGTTTCACTTTTTCTAATATCGCTACGAAAAAACCCCCGGTATCTTGATGATGTGGTAAAATTCTCATACTTCGCTCGAGATTAAATTTATGTGCATCCTCAGGATTTGGTGGAAACATTTTTGGACGAATTTGAGTTTGCCATTGTTCTGGTACTTCCTCCCAAGTTTTGTAGAATTGTAAATTCTTTGATCCCGGTGTCCAGTAATTTACACCAGGATCACAACGAAGTCCAGGAACTAAATCCCTGCCGTCTATCAAATGCACTGAGTCCCCAGTTTCCGTGAGAATACGATGAAGAACCGCTTCGTTTTCGATTGGATTCAATGAGCACGTTGAATATACCATTCTACCACCAACTGCCAACATTTCCAATCCTCTTTTAGCAATTCTATATTGAATCCCATGTAAATTATTGCCATTTGCTGGTGTCCATTTACACCAGATATCCGGATTTTTTCGCATCGTTCCATCACCGCTGCACGGCACATCAGCTAATATTCGATCGAATTTTAATATTCCTTTTGTACCATCTGGATTAGTAATTTTGAAATTCGGCATTACTGATGAATCATGATTGGTGATAAGAATATTAGGACTATTCAATCGTTTTGCTTGATGTACGAGCATGTAACAACGATTATTATCTAAATCATTGGCAATCACAAAACCTTCGGGATGTGGAATTTTTTCATCAGCATGAATCAATTCAATTAATTGAGCAGTCTTCGATCCTGGTGCAGCGCACATATCAAGTACTTTATGCCATGGTTTTACACCCAACACCAATGGTGGTATCATACTCACTACTTCCTGTCGACTAATACTTCCGCAACTAGTTTCTGTGATTAAGAAATTGTGTAGCCTAAAATAAGCCTCGGATCTTCGTATATCCTTTCGTGTCAATTGTAATTGCCAAGCGAGATTTTCTGGATAAAATGGTAGGCAATGAGGTCGCATTTTTTCCGCATCTTTGATTATTGCATTGTCCGTTTCAGATTTCGTGTTCAAAATTTCCTCAAATAATTCACCTTGTATTATTTTTAATAGAGCTTTTGTTTCAGCTTTTGAGCCGGTAATTCGAAATGCAACAGGTAGATTTTCTCGCAATGTAGATATAAATGATTCCCATTGACTTTCGGGTACTATTGATTGAGTTTTGTAATAAATTTCGAAATCTTTATTCTCCCTTATAATATCCGCATAACACCTTTGTGGTTCTCTGTCTCTCTCTGGTTTATCCTAAAAAAGAAAAAAAAATAATAATAACAATAAAAATAACAATATCAAATAACATTTTATGAAACCTGCTAATCAATGATATTATTTTATTCATGTTGATGTATCGTCAACATAACCAAGTTTATACACGAGTAGTATTTGAATAACGGAAAAAATCTCACTTTTTGTTTGTCCCGTCGTTTCTCAGCAAAATTCTTTTTTGGCTTGTGCCTTCTTCCCCCTTTTCCCATTTTTACTTATTTAGTAATAAATGATTTAATTGCATATATGAAAAAAATGATACCACACGTGCTAACAACCGGTTAGCATATATACTTGATGATGATCAACAACAATCAGTTAATTTACACCGCGCAAATATGAAGTATCGAATCTAAGTTAACCGAACTATCGAACTCGAAATTATCAGCTAAGTTCAGAGACCTGAACAGAAAAGATATTTTGTCTAAATAACATTAACCTATGTGAAAGAAATTAAAATTGTTATTCTTAGAGGAAAAAAATAATAAATAAGAAATGAAATAAAAATCAAATAAATAAATAAATTATTGCAAAAAAAAAAAAATTTATTAAAAATGTTTCTATGTATTTATCAAGAGGTTTATATATATATACATCATACAATTATAATTATATAAATTTATTTCTATCTTGAAAATTGTCGTTGGTCATTTTTTCTTTTTCCCACTTGTCGAAAGCTCTTGTTTTTTTCAATTTTTTTTCCAGCACTTGGGTTATTTATGCTTTTAAAATAACCGTATCCACCACCGCCAAGTCGTTTGCGTGGCCTCGCATCTTTACTTATACCTACTTTTAAATCAATTGCTGGTGGTACGGTAAATCCAAATGATTTAGCAACCTGAGCCAGATCTAATGTTTCAACGTCAAAAATTTGTTTCAAATGATGCGAATCATAAGCCCTGACGTAACTTTTGAATGCTTCTTTTGCTGATGTATTGAGAAAATAATTTTTGGAAATTAATTTTTCCAACTGTAACTGTATATCAGCAATTTTTGACCACGAAAATTCAAATTCATTCACTGGGACTCGTGCCTGCTTGAGATAACGAAGGAAGCCCATTTCTTCAGGCCTCAGAATAAGTACAGCACGACCACTGCTGCCTTCACCACGAGCTGTTCGACCAACACGATGAATATAATCGGTAGGATCATCTGGTGGATCATATTGTACAATCCAATCCACTTCTGGTATATCAAGACCTCTGGCCGCAACATCCGTGCATAATAGAATACCAGATGATGCATTGCAAAACTCAAAGAAAGTTGTGGTTCTTTTCATTTGCTTTTGTTTACCATGAATACTCATAACTGGTATATCTATATAATTTAATAGTTCATGATGAAACTTTACTGATAAACACGAGCTAAAGAAAACCATAACTTTCTTCTGCCGATTTTTTTTTAAGAATGTAAACAAAACCAAGAAACGTTTGTCACTTGGACACATTACATATCCTTGTTCTAATCCTTCTACTGTTGCTTTTTCTTTTTCATCGTCAACACCCACATATGCCGGTTCTCTTTTTAATGCGAGAGCTGTGAGAGCTTCGATTTTTTTTGTTTGTGTAGCGCTAAATAACATTGTCTGTCTTTTTTCTGAAAAAATATGTCAAATGAATAATTTTTTTAGAATAAAATTGAAATAAATCAAATCCCTGTTTATTTTCCATTCAATTATAGTTACTTACTGGGCAATAGATTTACAATTTGTTTCATATCTTCTTCAAATCCAATATCTAGAATACGATCAGCTTCATCGATAATGAGACACTGAAGATTTTTGTATAAAAATTCTGGAGTATTCTGAAGATGATCCAATAGTCTACCAGGTGTTGCAACTATGATATTAATACCTTTTGTTAATTTCTGTGCTTCAATTTGTCGATTAGCTCCCCCCATGAGAAGTCCATACGTGTGATAATGGTGTCTCATCAATTCTTTGAGAACGCCAAATGTTTGCATTGACAGTTCTCTCGTAGGTGAAATTATAATGCATCCAGTTCCTGATAATCAAAATATCAATGAGTAACAGTACAAAAATTCATGAGAAAAAATCCGATCGGTAGATACTAACCATTTTTAGGCATAAATTTTAATTTATAAATAAGCTCCACAGCTGGAATCAGAAATGCTAAGGTTTTGCCTGATCCAGTTTTTGCAGCACCCACTAAATCTCTACCTTCTAATAATATGGGAATTGATCGAGCCTGAATTTCTGTCATGGTTTCAAAACCCATCTCTTTTATTGCTTTCAATGTATTTTCACAAACTTTGTCTTTTAGAGATGAGAACATTGGATTTGTGGATACGTCAAGACCAACTGATGATCCCGGCACTGTGGCAATAATGAAAGTAATAAGTATCTGATATTTTTTTATATTAAATAAAGTGAGACGAAAAAATTATTGCTCCATTCCAACTTACATTTCTCTGATTGATCCTCTTTATTGGCGTTTTCAGAATTAACATTTTTACTATCATCGTTGATATTTTTTGGAGCATTTTCATCTGGTTCTTGGGGTTGTGTCTTTAATTTTTTCTTGGTTTCTGTAAACATTTCAATACATTAATTCAATAATATATCCTGCGTAGAATTTAAAAATTGATGTGGACATTAAAGAAATTATCGTACTTTTTACTGGACTTTCTGGTGAACGTGATCTTTTTTCACCAATTTCCTTTTTTTTGTTTTTAATATTTTTCATAATTGGTTTTGCTGGATTATGATTGTTTGAAATATCTAGAAAGTATGACAATGATATGTTACATAAAAATATACATTATGTAGTATAAATGTCATTAAAAACTAATGTGTAATAATTTGAATTTATCCCATACCTTTAACTTTTTTTTCTTTTATTATTTTTTTTTCCAACATTTTATCGGGAACAGACATTTTTTCACAAGAAAAAATATTCAAGGGTTATGATTCACACGTGGTAGATACAAACACGTTCGTCCTGAAAGTGGCGGAAATTCCGTTTGGTTCCGTTTGTCATGCCACCACAAAAATAAATCAACAACTACGTCCGACTGCAGCGCTCTACATCATCCACGACCACGGCAAACAAGAATTACTCTCACTAGTTTTCCAACCAACCTAGGATACATACATTATATATATTATGCTATTGACGGTTACCTCTAATGACCTGGATCTCAACGCCTTGGGCAGAAGTGATTGATCGCAATCTGGGCGTTTTCACAAAATACTTGACAGAGACCCCCTTAAACATAAAATTTGAACAGGGGAAAACGAATGATAAAAAAAATTTTGATACAATTTGATAGTAAATATAATTGCTAATATTTTATTTGAACAAATATACACATAATATACTAATGTTATACAATACAAATGAAGGATTTATATATTTTTTTTCTTTTTGAGACAATATCTAAGCTAAATCGCACAAACTTTGTTAAAATAATATCGCAGCTCAATAGAGACTTTTATACTTTATCTATTTTAAATTTTTTTTTTTAAAACTCACAAAATATAATAATAATAATAAAAAAAAGAAGAATAAGAATATAATTATTTGGTAGTTAGTTTGTTAATTATAGAAAATGGAGATTTAAAAATTTATAATTGTTATATATCTGTATTAGTGCAATGCATTTATCGACAATTCGTTGAATGATGTAATAATCTCGATGCAATGAGCCACATACTCTGCTACTAACGTGGCATTTTTACAATTATTATTGTATTAATCAACGAAAAATTCAACGGATATATTTATATTTACAAAATTTTTTAGTGTAACGTAAAGTACTCGAGAATTATAAAACAAGCCCGTGATACGGTTGACCTTCAGCATCAGAAAACCTCATTCTGTTCCTCAAGTGTTCCAATGTGTTAGCTAAATGTTTCTGAATCTGCTCTGTTTCCTCACTCTCGCCTAAATTTGGTAGCTCTTCTTTTATCTTTGCTATTACTTGATTTAAAATCTGTACAGTTACCTATACATCAAAAAAGTTTCATAGATAAAATATAATTAAAATTAGATGTCAAAAATTTTATGTTGATAAATTTTTTATTTGCTCACCGATGAATTTTCTTTTTCATGAAAGTAAATATAATGATTTAGTAACTCCACATAAAGTTGAACTTGAACAGATGTATCCATACATTGACTCGCAATTCGTATACCTTTTTTCAAACAATCCAGGACTTTGTTTCCATCTTGCATCTAAGGCATAGTAAAAAAAAAAATTAATAAATATCATGAATAAAACGATAAAATTTTTATTTAATTGAATATTGAATTAAAATATATGTGCATACTTCTTTTCCACCAGTTGCTAATGATTTTCCAGACCAGAATATATGTGAGCATGTAGCAACGCCTCTGCATTGATCGGGTTTTCGTAATAATTTGCTTGCATATAATGCACACTGATTTCTAACAGGCTCAGCATTTTCTTCACTGAAGCAGCTCATTTGTTCAAAGGTTGCGATGATTAAAGTAATAGCAGCTAATTGAGCTTTTGAATCACTTATTTCATCTTCATATAATGAAAATGCCTGACTCATAAATTCATAAGCGACAACTTCAAAATTGTCAAAGCGAATTTCACCAATGGCGAGTGCACCCTGTAAAAATAATCTTAATGGCAATTCAGCCAGTTCGGCTTTCATGAGTGCAGTTATTGTACTGTGACAAAATTGAAAGATCTTCTGACATTTTTTCTGCCACATATCATCCTGCAAATGTGAAAATATTTATTATAAAATTTTCAATCGATTTAAATTAATATGAGGAAAAAAAAATTCACTTGATCTTTTAATGCTTTGTATGTAAAAGCAAGTTGATAGGCCTGGAAAACAATGGCTGGTAAAGTATACTTTATTCGTTTATTTCCACCAGCACTAAAATGTTTTCGCGCTGCACTCAAAATCATGTATTGTTGATCTGCCGTGTCGGATTTAAAATGATGAATAAGTCGTCCAAGTAAACCCTGCTCTTCGGCAAAATCTTCTGGATCTTCTTCAATGTTTGGCTGATCTGACTGGTCTTGTACTAATGGTGCAACTACCGATAGAATAGCATCTACCTGCTCTTGCGTAGGCAATAAAGTTTCATTATCCAAAATATTTGTAATTATATAAACTGCTAATAATTTTCTTCCTTCATAATCAAAATATTCAAGTAAAGGTGCATAATTTTCCAACTTCAAGACAGTTAAAATATTTTTATAATTGTCAACAGGTATTTTCATCAGTCTAGATAATTCTCTCGATACAGCACTGTTATATTCCAATCTATAAACCAAAGGGAAAAAAAAAAAACAAAAAAAAACGGTCAATGGTTTTAATATATTGTAATAATTTATGAAATATTTCAGATTATTTTTAATTTCATCACTTACTTTTCTATATTCAATTTCTGAAAAATTTGAACTGTTGTGAATAAAACTTTGTCTACGTAATCCACACGATCGGGATAACATTTATGCGCCAAATTAATTAATGCAACTTGAAGTGCAACAATATCTTGTAGCGGCATGTCTTGTCTTGTCTGTTGAAATAATAATTATAAAAGAATAATTAAAATTAAATACTCAATGATCAATTATGCTTTGAATAGCAGCTAAAATTTACATATTCTCAGACTTAAACTAGACGAGTAAGAGCTATTTTTTTGTTTATATATCATGAATTTTAATCAATAGTTGTGCAGCATCTAATCATCATTGAATAGTAAAAAAAAAATTGATATTAAAAAAATGAATGAGAATATATTATTTTTACCTGAATTATTGTTGCAACTTGATCGCTAAATACATCAAACAGTTGAACATCTTGAGGTATACCTGGTAGTTGACTTGGACTTCCGGGTCCACCTACACCATCAGAGCGTTGGCTGAATGTTGCTAGGCGATCGATTAACGATATAATTATATTCTTGACGTTGACTCCATTGTGCAACTCGGCACACGATTTCAAGAATGCATTCAATGTTTGTAGATGAAACTCATCCGGAAATACCTGATAAAACATATGGAAATATTTTTTATAAATATCCAAATAAAAATAAAATAGTAATGAATTATTCTTACTTGAATAATACACTCCATTAAATATTCTTGTGCAATTGCATCTCTGCAACTCACAACTTGCTCTAAAATTCCAGTTAATACAAGTTTTTTATATATTTCAAGAGTTACAGACTCTAATTGGCTCAATCGAACGAGATTTGTACCAACGAGAATTTTCAATTCTTCACGTTCACGTTCACGTCGTTCTTTATCACGACTATGACCTTGATGCTGCATACGAACCCATAATTTATTCATGTCAGCGAAATTTAAAAGAACAAAATCTATACTATCTCGAACCTAGATAAAAAAAATTTTCATGTAAATATTTTAAAAATTATTTCACTTACGGCTATGATATTTAAAACTTACGGTGCCTTCTTCATCATCACCCTCCGTTACATCAGGCAATATACTTCTCGTACATTGTAATAAATAATTTCGTAAAAACAAACCACGTAATGGATTCTGCACACCTCGGCACATTTCCACTAAATCTCTCAGAAGATCTCTTTTGAGGCACGGATTGGTCTTTATATAAACTAAACCAACTGTAATAAGTAAGTATCTGAAAAAAATAATAAGTAAAATTAACATCAACTCTCCAATATAATAAAGAAAAAATTAACAAAATAATAATAACAATGTAACTTACAAACGTGGAACAATGTTCCCTGCATATTGCACCAATTCATACAAATCTGTTACTTTTTTCCCCTTTTGATATTGATCTAATAAATATAATTCTAAATGTCGAAGTTCATCAGTTATTGCCATATCTGATTAAAATTGATGTAAGGTAATTTCTCTAGACATCAATACCTTCAATTGACAACTACGAAAATATACATTTTCATTGTATAAAAAGGATACATAATTCATAATAACTTTTAGGACTTAAAAGCGATGTCCTTAGTTCACCCAGCATTGTAGATGCATGCTTTAAAGCATCCATGAGCTTTGCATTGTCCAAACAATGTTTCATTTGGAATGCTTGAACTTTCACCACGCCAATGGCATCTTCCAACAATTTTTCTTGCTCCTCTAGTCCCGACATTACAGGTGTCATTGGCTGTGAAAAAAAAAGAGATACCTACCAGGAATACCAGGTAGACATGCCAATCTAGCCAATCAAAACCACCATGCACTAAGCTATATATAATGCATATAATTATTACAGAAATTTAATGAATATAAAGCAATTTACATCCATTATATAGAAACTAATAATCTTTTTATTGGATTAGATGTCTTGGAGGATGATTTAATATATGATTATCTGAATCTTTCAATACACAATTTTTAAAAATGAATAATTTTGAGCGGCGAATTTTTAATCTATGTACAATTTTTAAAATCAGTAAACTATCAGTAAAATGAATGTATTTCAAAGTATATATTGAGTATTTATATTATTGTTGCTACTATAAATAATAAATTTTATAAATCGTGATTTATTCATTCGAAATAAATGACAGGAAATAAGTTTTGATTACTTATAACCAAATGTAACCTATGATGATAGCCAATATTATGCCATTGAAAACAACTACAAATTACAAATGCATGTATATATTATTGATACGATTATTTTTTAATGCACATTCAAGTTAAAACTATGCGTGTATTAGTTTTTTTTTTTTTTTTTTTTTTTCAATTGCAAAATTCATACCATTATTTAGGAATAAATTAATAAAATCTGCACACCCACTGTACACACACACAAACACTACCCTGTATATAAACGATATCAATGCATTGACACATCACACGTATACATGTAAATATGAATTACCACCACCTTTCAAGAAAATAAAAGTCATTAGGTATAGGTGGCACTATTGTTTTGGAATAAAATTCACAGTGGGAAATTTAAATTACCTGAGTAAAAAAAAATATCGAAATTTTTTTTTTGGAAAAGTTCAATTGTTTGTGTATAAATTAATTTAGGCCGTTTAGTGGGATTATAATAGAATTAGATAGTATATAGTAAGAGTTGTGTAGTAATAGAAATAGGTAGTAGGGATAAGAGTGACTTTCTCGTTCAATTTGTTTACTGTTTACGTTCTCGAGTCGGACAATTTTGCTCGCATTTCTGTTTCGACTACGGGATCTATAACACGCGTTTACAAGTTAGAGTGAAATTATACGTATTTATTTTTTAATCAATAATGTTCGAATAGTTAAAAAGTTTCTCTTTAACAATATGAAAGGATTACAGGCACTCACTCTCTTTTTTTTGTACATATACATTTTTTTTTTTTTTTTTTTTTTTTATAAACATTTTATATATTATATTATATGAAGTAAATGATGAAACTCGAAGCATATTTTATGGTGGAGTTTTCTTATGATGCTCTTGACTTGTATGATTTTGCTCCTAGAGTAAATAAATTACAGTACTTTCAATTTTGGTCGATATATTTTTGAAGTAAAATAAAAATTCGGTTCTGTAAGTTAAATTTTTATTTGACCTTCAAACATTTCATGTATTTATCCAGTTCATCTTCTGATTCGTCTTGTTCTTTTTTTATTTCAGGTTCGTCCACCCATTCTGGAGTTTCAGAATCAAAATATTGCTCCTCCTCATCTTGTGTTCTGAGATCGACATTATCATATGTCTCATTATCATCTACAAGACTTTAGGAAAAAAAAATGAAAAAAAAGGTAAGTAAATAAAAAAGAAAGATAATTACATATTTTCATTATAATCTTATAAATAATTTTATACAAAACACATACCTATAATCAAAATCAGTGTCTTTTCCATCCAGAAAACTCTGATACATTTGTGTAACAAATTCATGTCTTAACATATTTTTTTCTTCAATCGTTAAATTATTCAAAGTTATATTTGTTTGTTTCCCGTTTTTTTCTTGAATATTCCGAGCAACAGTGTTCGAAAATTCACCCCACGACAAAGTATTTGCATCTACTCTCTGACATTTCTCAATCTTTTCATCTTCAGAATCTGAATCTGAATCATTTTCCTCGAAAACTTCATCTTCTGCATTTTCCTGATCTTCTCGTAATTTTTTGATTTGATCTCTCTCAATACCCTCTAATAATATATTAAGAAACGTAATATTAGAAGTATCGATATTATCTCGACTTTTTTTCTGTTTTTCTGTAAGATATTGTCCAATGAGATTTTCATATAACAACGGATTTCGTTTCATCATTGAAACCTCACTAAAATATTCACCCTCATTGATCAAAGTTTTTAACGCTTCAAATCGCCGATTCTTTCTATCCAATTGTCTCGTCTTACCATTAAAATATCGTTTCAATTTATTTATGTGATAAATAATTTCGTAATCGTCATTATTTGTTGAGAAGTATTCTAATAATTCAATATTTAAATATTTTCCGAATCGTGATAAAAATTGTGAATGACTTTTATTTAACAGATTGAAAGCAATATTTTTTTTTTCTTGAATTGTCAATTCTGGTTCATCAATTTGTTGACTTTTAAATATAGCTGATGAATGTGCAACCCATGTCGCAATTTTTTCTTCAAGTGAATCTTCAATATTCATTGATATATGCTCATTATCACTGGCATCACTAGTCCATGGTGGTGTCACAGTAATTTCTTCCTTTGACGATTCAACCATTTTGTTTATTAAGAATTTTTTTCCAAGTAATTATCTCGTTATATTGGAGGAAAAACTTTATGCAAATTATTGGGTTATTTTTTATGCAGTAAATAAGACAAATGAGTGATGATAATTATTGTTTATTTATGAAGTACTATCAGTACTGCAATATAGACGAAGCCGTCAGATGGCACTAAATGGTTAATGTAGGTTAGGAAATGTTTAAATTCGGATTAGGAATAAAATCATGACGTTTCAATAATTTCACTATTTAAAATTTCAACTTAGCTATTATTAATTATTAAATAAAAATAAACTAAAGAAACAAACAAATGGAAAGAAAAAATTTTTCCATTAGTACATTTGTTTTTCTTTTTCTCTCATCATAATTATTTTGGCGGTAGGTAAATGATGTTAAAATAAATTGTACCAGAAAATTTACACCTCCAAAGGCATAAAAAAAAAAACTTGTATGTGTTTGGTATCAGAATTAGTATAAATTCCAAGAGTAGATGGTTGAAATTAAATAACCATCGACTGGTGTTGATTGCACTGAAATTGCGTATCCCTTCCTACGTGGTTTCTTAATCTGGAATCAAAAGATTACTTATTTTTGTTAGGCTAGGAAAAAAATGTCAAATAATATTTATCTATGTACATTACTCATAATATAAAATTTAAATATTCCTAAAATGTTATTCACACATGTATAAACAAAAATTTACAGGATATCATATGAAAAAACATCGCGTAAGAAGTAATGGACGAGTATACTTTCCGTCAACAATGGACTTGGAATTGGACAAATCTTTGTGGACTTCAGGAGAGTTTGGCACCATTAAATCCTGATACAAATGACCTTGGATTATGTTTTCAACAATTATGTCTTCAGGTACTGTAATATATATATATATATTTTTTTTTTTTTCTTCTAATTTCTTCTATTTTAACATACAAATTTCAGATACCAACATTGGCACTTTTGGCAGTGATATCTGCTTATTATTATGGGAGAAACGTTTCAAGTAGTCAATTCGAACGATTTTCACACTATGCAATTACTTTAAGACTGATAATAACAGCCTGCTTAATTATTCTTCCAATTGTTAAAGCATATATAATACTTACAAATACGACAATTCCATCCATCCATGCAGTTTCACTTAAAGCTCCAGCGACATTTAACAGAACATTTTTTATTAGGTACAATCATTGTTCATTAAAATTATTTCTACTTACAAGTTTTATATTTTTCATAGAAAAGAAAAAAAAAATTAGTAAATCATGTCTTAAGATGAATTATTGAATTCAGTGATCAGGTAACGATCGCCAAACCAATTGATTATCTCGTTGCTGGAATTGAAGGATTAACATGGACGGTACATTTTTGCTTTATCTTGAGTTTAAGAAGAAGATCACAATTAAATTTACGTGGACCAGTTATTGTTAGAGCATTAATCTTCATGCTCATTGGTATATCAGCGCTTCTTTTGCGAACACACATTAAACATGACGCTCGAGACGATGTTTTACCCAATTTATCGTTGGGTTTTAGCATTATAGTTGTAACACTTATGTCACTATATGCCTTGACATTCTTACCGAATCGGGGCAATGAAGAACTTGGCAATCGTCAATCGAGATATGTCGAGGTAATTTATTTTATCATTTGTTTGTTTTTTGTTTTGTTTCATTATTATTATTTTTTTTGTTTTCAATTTTACATCGTTGATATGTAATCGACAATAGGGATGGGATCATTAAGTTGATAAAGGTTGATGAAAGTTTGTTTCAAAATATGATTACAGATAAATGAACATACAGCATTATTAAATTCACCCAATTCGTCATACATTCATTTTCCGGAAAATCACAATTCAAATTATCTCGGTACAGCTATGGAAAATACAACGTTTTTATCAAAATTATTATTTCATTGGGTAACTCCATTAATGGAAAAAGGTGTACGAAGATCATTAAAGCATCCTGATGATTTATATGATTTTCCTGAACACATGACAATATCATCAATCGCTTATAAAATTGATAGAAATATTCAAAATATGGTATATGATTGATAGTCATTTTCTATTAAATCATTGAAAAATTATTCAATTTAATTTTTTATATTTCTTCAGCCTAAAAGTAAAACTATATCTGTGAAAATTGAAGAAAATTCAATAGATAAAGGGCATACATCGTGCGATAATATATCGTTATTTCGACTTTTACACAAATGTTTTGGATGGGAATTTTATGCAGTTGGTATTCTTAAATTTATTGCTGACTGTTCAGGTTTTGTTGGACCTATGCTTTTGAATAAACTCGTTGGTTTCATTGAGGATAAAGATCAACCATTGTCATATGGATATTTATATGCATTGTTGATGTTCATTGCTGCAATGATTGGTAATTAATGATTGATACTCTCTCAATGTTTCAATAATAAAAAAATTTTAAAAAAAAACGTAAATTTAAAAATGGTTGCTTGGATTTTACAGGAGCATTCGCTATGTCACATTTTAATTTTTGGATGAGCATTGTTGGCTTGAAAATTCGTGGTACTTTAGTGACATTAGTCTATCGAAAAATTTTACATGCGTCCAGTGTTAAATTGAATCAAGATTTTACTTTGGGTGAAATTGTAAATTTCATGAGCACAGATAGTGATAGAATTGTTAATAGTTGTCCAAGTTTTCATACATTTTGGAGTATACCCCTTCAATTGATTGTGACACTGTATCTTTTGTACAATCAAATAGGCGTTTCATTCTTGGCTGGTGTAGCATTTGCCATAATATTAATACCGATTAATAAAATTATTGCAAATAAAATCGGTATTCTCAGTACAAAAATGATGAAATATAAAGACCAAAGAGTGAGATTAATGGGTGAAACTTTGAGGGGATTGACAGCGATAAAATTTAATGTTTGGGAAGAACATTTCTTATCCAGTATATTGAGTAAATATTAATTTTCTTTTTTATAAATAGGATTAAAAAAATTTCTAACCAATAATTAATTATCAATTTCATCAATTTCAGAATTGCGCGCTAATGAAGTTAAGTATTTAAAAGGGCGAAAGTATTTGGATGCATTGTGTGTATATTTTTGGGCAACTACTCCTGTTTTAATTTCTATTTTAACATTTACAACATACGTAATGCTCGGTAATACTCTTGATGCTAAAACAGTGTTTACAAGTATGGCACTTTTGAATATGTTAATTGCTCCATTGAATGCATTTCCATGGGTATTGAATGGTTTAACGGAGGCATGGGTATCAGTCAAAAGAATTCAAAGATTATTAGATCTTACTGATTTAGATATTTTCACATACTATTCAAATCCACCAGCTGGAGTGGACATATTGTTAAAAAATGCATCATTTACAGTAACTGAATTATTAGACAATGAAAAAACAACATTCAGTAATTACAATGAAATTTTGTCTCAACCTTCAACGTCAACTAGATCAGTAACATTTGACACAGAAAAAAACACATTTATATTAAAAAATTTAAATATTGAAGTAAAAAAAGGCCAATTAATTGGTATCATGGGAAAAATAGGTGGTGGGAAATCACTTCTTTTAGATGGATTATTGGCGGAAATAACGAAAATTGATGGGATTGTTGCAATCAATGAAATAGATAAAGGATTTGCATATGTTAAACAACATCCGTGGCTTCAACGGGGTACAATACGTGACAATATATTATTTGGCAAAACGTACGATCGTAATAAATATAAAAGTGTTCTAAATGCATGTGCACTTTCTGATGACTTGAGAAATTTTCCAAAGAAAGATTTAACAGGAGTTGGTGAGGCAGGCAATACATTGAGTGGCGGACAAAAAACAAGAATATCATTGGCACGTGCTGTGTACGCAGATAAAAATATTTATTTATTAGATGATATTTTAGCGACCCTCGATACAAAAGTGGCAAAACATATTTTTCAATATGTTATATTAGGCTTGTTAAAAAATAAAACACGAATAATGTGTGCACATCAAACGCAGTATTTAATACACTCTGATATTGTGTTAGAAATGTCAAATGGAAAAATTATTAATCAAGGATTACCAAATGAAGTTTTATCAGATTTGGATGATTATTTATTGTCATCAGAATCAGTAGAGTTAGAATCGGATATTGCAAAAATATCAAATTTATCCAATGAACCGAATGAACTTAATTGTGAAGATACAGATTCATTGTTAGGCGAGGAATATTCTGAACAAGGAACAGTACGTTTCAAAGTGTATGGTGCATATTTAAATGCTATTGGAAAATCATTAATTATATCCATATTACTTTCCATGATTTTAATGCAAAGTTCTAAAAATATTACTGATTTATGGCTATCATTTTGGGTGACACACGTTAATTCAACTCTAATCAATTCAACAATAGCGCAACGAACAAAAATATTACAAATATTCAATAGTAATAATAGTGCCAATGATACCCAATATTATTTGACTGGTTATTGTATTTTAGCGTTTATAAATACGGCTTCTACTCTCATCAGAGCATTCATGTTTGCCTATGGAGGTATTTACGCTGCAATCAATCTCCATAAACAATTATTAAAAATTATTATGAAGGTAAATATTAATCACAACATTTTCATTCATGATAATATGTAGTAAAAATATAATTGATTCCATAATTATTGAAGGCACGCACATGTTTTTTTGATTCACAATCATTGGGAAGAATATTGAATCGATTCTCATCCGATACTTATACAGTAGATGATTCACTTCCATTTATTGCCAATATTTTACTGGCCCAATTATTCTCATTGATTGGAACAATTGTTATTACTACGTATGGCCTACCATGGATATTATTGGTTTTAGCTCCTCTGATACCCGTTTATCATTGGGTGCAGCATCACTACAGGTAAATTTTGGAATCATATTATTGTGAAAAAAAAAATTTTTCATGTATATTAATTTAAAAAATGAAATATTTTTTTATATTTATTTATAGATTGACGTCACGAGAATTAAAACGCTTGTCAAGTACATCATTATCACCCCTTTATACTCATTTTAATGAGACATTGCAGGGTCTGAGCAGTATTAGAGCCTTTCGTGTTGTCTCACGATTTAAACATGAAAATGAATTATTTTTGGAAGCAAATCAAAAAACAAATTTTGCTTCAGTAGCAGCGGCACAATGGCTTGCACTACGATTACAATTCATAGCAGTGGCTATTTTAACAGGTGTGGCTATTATGGCAGTATTGCAGCATCAGTTTGATGTGGCTGATCCGGGTCTCATTGGTTTAGCAATTACCTATGCCTTATCAGTAACAGGGCTATTATCAGGCGTTGTTAATGTTTACACTGAAACAGAGAGAGAAATGATTTCTGTAGAACGTATCAAACAGTATTTGGATAATGTTCCTTTTGAAAGTTCAATTGGTGATAATCCGCCTTATGCTTGGCCAAGCCAAGGTGTTGTAGAATTTAGGGATGTTGTGTTGAAATATCGAGAAAATTTGGTGCCGTCGTTGAATGCCATATCATTTATTACAAGACCAGCAGAAAAAATTGGCGTAGTTGGACGAACTGGAGCTGGCAAAAGCTCAATATTCAATTCATTATTTCGATTGGTAGAAATTGATAGTGGACAAATATTAATTGATAATGTAATTGTAAAAAATTTACAATTAAATGCATTGAGGTTAGATAAAAATAATTAATTTGTTTATTTTTAAATATTATAGAGATGAGAAAAAAAAAATTTATAAAATCATATTTAAAAATTTTATTTTTTCAGATCACGTTTATCTATAATACCACAAAATCCATTTTTATTTTCGGGTACTATTCGTGAAAATATTGATCCTTTGGATCAGTATCCAGATTTACAAATTTATAAAGCACTCGATAAATGTAAATTGAGCATTTTAGTTCGCAGACTTGGTGGATTGGGAGGAATTATAGAGGAGAATGGCAATAATCTTAGTGCGGGACAAAAACAATTGTTTTGTTTAGTTCGAGCAATATTGCACAATGCTCGGGTAATTAACTTATATGCAATTTAATTTTTGTATATAATATATAGTTCGTAGTTATATTTAAATGTATATGAATCCAATTATTATTTACACAGATACTTTGTATTGATGAAGCAACTGCAAATGTAGATCCAGAAACTGATAAAGCTATACAATCAACAATAAAGTCTTCCTTCAGGAGTGCCACAGTGATAACCATTGCTCATCGTATTCGCACCATTATGCACTGTGATAGGTAAATAAAAAAATATCAATATTCGCTAATGTATAATATAAAATAATTTTTTTGTTTCGATTTATTTCCAGAGTTTTAGTAATGGAAGATGGTCTTATTCAAGAATTTGATGAACCCAATATACTCATAGATAATATTCATTCACATTTTTATAAACTCGCGAGTCAAGAGTTTTCAGATCATGAATGATCTTATATTAAGTATAAATAATATAGATATATCTATATACGTGAATAAAATTGAATGTGATATTACATATATACGTGTAATATGTTTATATATTTTAATCGAAATATATTTATACATATTATTTTTCACTTTGCAATCATTAAATATTTTATTATATTCATATATTTTGTTCATCATTATTTTGAATCTCAAACTTTAATTTTTTTTTTTTTCTTTCTACAAATGATTACTGTACTGCTACTAAATGGGATAAATATGAAAATATGGTTTTTCCATAAATGAAAACCAAAGAAATATCAAATGAATCCTATTAATTTGTCAAACGATATTCAATTACTTTCTCATTACAATATAATTAACAATCCCAAATGACCATTCTTAGTAATGGGGAAAACAGAAAAAAAAATCCGTTTCATTGTCAGGTATATATGATTATGAACAGGATTATTATCGTACATTCTTATAGTTATAGATATTATAGACCTTCGCTATAAAGTATTGTAAAGTGACCTTCCTAGTCAAACGATTATCTCTTGAGATATGTATTTTTGTGACGTAGAACATAATTGATATATTAATTAATTAATTAAAATGATATATTGATGAAAATAAGTTAGCATGATACGAAATTTTATATATAAAATTTACACATTGTTATCTTTACCATAATTCTGATAGAAATTCATATGATTTCTATAAGATGGACCAGAATTTTCCTCAATCGTTGATAATGTTATTTCCGAATTATAAGATAGTAATATTGACTTATTGGTGAGACACGACCCATATTTTTTTTTTAATGGTGATACTGAGCGATTCCATTTGGATTTCGCTTTACGTTTTTTTGTTCGTAACTAAAATTAAAAAAATGGCTCTATAACTGATTCATTCATCAATAGTTATTTATTTTATTATTTAATTATAAAAATTAATTTACGTTGTGATCAGAATTTGGAAATGTTGCACCAATAGTAAGTCCTAGTACACTGGTAATCAGTCCAATTAGCTGGAATGATACCAATGGACACATACCCCTACGTACTAATTCTAACGCTAATAAGGTAATTTGTGCTAGTATTGGGGCAGCTCCAGCAGCAGCTACAGCCACACTGGCCAATTTTTTATCACCAACACTTGGACCATATGCAAAACACAAATTATGTCGATCAACTAAATGTTTGATTAACATGTATAATACACCAAAAAGTGAGATCAAAGGACAAATGAGACTGTAAACAGTTGTCATTATGAATACGAGAAGTAGCCATGCATAATGAGCTCCTAGTGGGAATTCCCATAGTACTGCTTTCCTCACATATGCCCATTCTGCTCGACTTCTTGCGATACATAATCTAATCACATATATGGCCAATTCTGGAAATCGTACGAGTTCCAGAGCGTTACCAAGAAATGCAGCTGTGATCACATAATTCACAAAAATCGCACCCTAAAATCGTCAATAACAATTGATATTTTTCATGCATGTTTTTTAATTCTATTCAATAGGTAAAAAAAATTTTTTCAAATCGTATATATACCTGATCAGCAAGGAAAATACATTCCCATCTGCTTGTATCGTTTTGAAATATTTTCCAATCTAAAATGGCTTGTGCACTCGTCAATCCAAGACTTGGTAATATTAATACCATTAATAAAAGTAAAAGTAATGTTTTGCTCATAACTGCACAATTTAAATCACTCCGTGTCCAATGTCGAACGAGTGATTCGCTACGAGCTACCAAAGCTGGCATCAGAGCAGCTATTACAACTAATAATGTTGTCAAAAAAAAAGTCCCGATCATTGGACTAATACTCATTATTTTGGGTATATCAGGAAGTCGATGAATATTCAATTCTGTTACTATTACCTAAACCAATTTATATAAATTATTTACTAATTATTCTGAGATAAAAAACTGTGTAAAATATAATATTGTTGTAATTTTTTTCATACTAACAGCTGGAGTTGTCAAGAAGAAAAAAATAAAGAAAAGTACGAGATTGACTGAAACAGCACTCAAATACCAAAATCGTCTGGGTACACAGAGATTTTCCCAAAATATATCGGACGGTGCAGGGGCATAATCAACAATCCATTTGAGAATTGGTGTGGTACGTAATTCCCGGCGCATAATTTTAGCTGCACCTGAAGTACTCAATGTTACAAATGCAATACCCAGTGGTCGATTAAGAGCGGTTCGTTTTTCTTCTTCTGACAATTTCATCAATCGATTTTCTTCTTCAGTATAAAATTCCAGAGCATCTACCTGAGAAGTTTATTATTATTATTGAACCTTTATGAAATTCTAATATTAATATTGTTCCAATAGTATTTATATTTACAGTATGACAGCAACATCCAATAATTCGACCAAAATAATATGGAACAATTCTCAAAGATTTTTTTTTTCTATTGTAATAATCTTCACAATATATACGGGCCTGTTTTGCACAATCACGCTGTGCTTCCAAGGTTGTAAAACGTTTAATATCATACGCCAAAGTGATATTCTCCACAGATAATGTGGGAAATGCATTTTTAAAATATGTTATGAGATTCATTACATCGCACTGTTCTTTTGGAATTTCACATATCAACAATGTACGAGGTACCAATTCCTCTGACAATTGACGTTTGTGAATCTGAAATAATTTAAAAAATATACATTTTCTTGTAGATAAGTTAGGAAACAATGAGAAGAACAAAATAGAAAGTTTCAAACCTGTTTTAAAAAATCTTGCAGAACGTAATATCCTATTGGAAGATATAAAAGAATAATAACTGTATAAAACCACATCCACGAAGACATTGGATCTAAATTGGACATTGTAGTTGAACTAAAAGTATCATTGTCACCATGCATATTTCCACTATAATTAATTGGTAATGCCACACAAAATGATACTACTGTCATCATAGCCGTTAGCATTATAAGATGACGTTGAAAAGAAATATAAAGAAGACCATCTGGACCTGCACGTCTCAACAATTCTTTGTCTCTGGAAAAAAAAAAATCATATAGTTCTTATAAAATTTACAATACAAATGTGACATGGAAAAATTTATATTATACACTAACGTTATTTTCAAAGTTGCAATAATCCACGACCAAAATCCTTGGTCTATTTGTGATGACTGTGAATTTATTCCAGCTTCAATTCCAGAATTTTCCACTGATGTACATTCATTGCTACCGTAAAATAATTCCATCCATCTATTGCCAGTTTTGTGTGAAAGTTCAAGTTGACCATAATTCCATGCCTTCTTTCGCAATACGGAAAATAATGTGACAAGACTCTGTAAAATTTAATTCAATAATTTACTATATTTCATGAAACATACTTAATAATAATAATAATTATCTAATAATTTTTGCAAAATTACCAAAAATCCAATTATATTTAATAATAAATTTGCTGGAATACCGGCATATATTCTATAAAAATCCGGAACATTTGTATTATTAACGATGAACCGCATCTTGAGAAGACAAATTTCTGGAGTGGGAGTTTGATATCCATCAAAGCTATGACTGCAAATTCACAAAATTAACATAGATCTTTAAATAATAATTTTTTTTTTTTTTTTTTTCACATAAGAATTAAAACTCACTTTAAATGATAATTGTAAAAATATCCCATTTTTTACTAAATATTTTGGATCATTGCAAAATTCTGAAATAATATTTGAAATAAATCCACTGATTTAATTTCTAAAATATTTTTCACACAGCACAATTCAATATTTACGTTTCACGTTATTATTATTATTATTATTTTTTTTCAAGTTTGTATAGGAAAATTCGCACTAATCTAATATTTAAATATGTCAATATATTATACGAAATATTATTTTTAACGTTAATATTTCAATATATAGTATAAAAAATTTCAAATAATATAATTTTACTCTATATTTTTATTGTAGAATTATTTTCAAATATAAAATCAAACTAGCTATGAAAAATCAAAGTGGAAGTGATAGAATACCTACTCTGGAACCTACACAACAATAAAATTATCCGAATTCCCAAAATCGACACTGACTCTAATCTGCATGCACAAGCATGAATCATTTTTAATAATCCAATGGTTAATAAACGAAAAATTAAGAAGGGTGTGAAGTGGAGAGGGGGCAAATGAGTTTGAAGTAAAAATACAAGTAGTAAACGAAAAAAATAATTATTTTAAATATTATGAATGGCTGGAAATGAATAAATCTTAATATAAACATTATTACAAACTGTTTGGATATTATAAAATGAATCAAAATAAATAATAATTGAATAAGTCAATTGGGATTGGTTGAAATCTACCCCTAAGCATCATGAATATTTAAATTTCGCGCCATATTTTCGATTAATTTTATCTCGAACTATTATTGTATATTTCACAACAATCTTTCTGTATATAATTATATATAATTCATGTACGTCATTGTATATTTTGAGATTCCGACCATTCCAGCTGTACGTACGCAAGGTAGTACGTTTAATATGACAACGGATTTTAATTCTCATTTAGAAAATTAAAAGAAATAAGTCATCGTATCAAATATTTATATTATGTGTATATAAAGTGATACAAAAAATTTGAAATGATTTTTAATTATTATACATGAACTTGAAACAATTCAAAGTGGTTTAAAAACTATGGAGATCAATGACGATCATTATACGAAGTGAGTATTTTCACACGTAATATACTATAATAGAAAGTGATATCATATGGTTATCAATGATAAATATTGAATTTGTCATGTTAAATATTCATTGTTTTTTTTTTTTTTTTTTTATATTTTATTTAAATATATTATCATGTATTTAAATTAAAAAATATATACATATTTATAGTTCCAGTTATAATGGATATCAAGCCCCACCCCCTGGAGCCTGTCGGCCTATACAGAATAGACCAAATATTCCAGATTTTTATAGAGTATACGCTGGTATTCCAGCGAATTTATTATTAAATTTAATTGGGTTTCTGGTGAGTCAATGATTCATACACGTACGTATACGTACGTATACGTACTATACTAAAAGTGAAAATATCTGTCGATTGTTATGAATTATTACCTCATTATATTATTTATTTACACAGTGTCTTGTTATCTTATTTGGTTTACTTCGTAAAAAAGCGTGGAATTATGGTCGTCTGGCACTTTTACACAAAACCGACAATAGATGGATGGAATTATTTTATGGTGACAATGAAACTCCACCAGCTGATCTTACTGCTGTTGAAGCTTCTATTAACACACAATTATCACAAATAGACCGTGGATTCCTTTCATGGATTATTACAGCTTTCAAAATAACGTTAGTATATAATTTAAATTTTTCCAAATTACATTTGCATTATATACTTAATATAAACAATACATTTGGTCTTTTTTTTATAATTTACTTTTTTTTTTCTCTTTTTTCTAGAGACAAGGAATTGTTGCGACGTGCAGGTCCAGATGGTCTTCTTTATATTTCTTTTCAACGTCATCTTATAATACTTACGAGTATGATGACAGTGGTATCGCTTTGTGTCGCGTTACCAATTAATTATAGTGGAAATATGCATGGTGGCAATGATACTTTTAGTTTAACTACAATGTCCAATTTGGATCCAATGTCCTCGTGGATGTGGCTTTATACAGTTATTATTCTTTCATATTTTCCAATAGGATGTTATGTCATGCGACGATTTATAAAACAGGTGTTTATCTTATTTTTTTTTCATTTTGAAATTGCATCGTATATATCAGTGAGTAACGTAATTTTAAATATTTAAATTATTTTAGGTCCGGGATGCCCGGCCATTCGAGGAATTAGCTGCTCGAACGTTATTAATTAGTGAAATACCAAAACGTCAATGTAACGTTGAAAGCCTCATGGAATATCTAAAAGAAGCGTTTCCCACATTGACTGTCGAGGATATTACATTAGCACATGATATTAGACGATTATCAGCTTTGGAAGCTCAACGTGATTGTGCAGAGCAAGCGCGTTTGTACTGTGAAAATTATAATAAGAAAAAGGAACCATTGAAAATTTATCCACATTTTTGCGGTCAAGTTATTGGTTGCTGCTGTAATACTGTGAGTAGAAATAATATTGATGTGGAATTGATACTAGGATTTAATAAATATTTAATGATAATTTTTTCAGATCGATGCTTTGGAATTTTATACCATGGAAGAAGTACGATTAACTGCATTGGCTGAAGAGGAGAAAAAAGCTGCTCTAAGTCAACCACTTGGCATTGCCTTTGTTACGTTAGGTACTCCAGGTGCAGCCAGAACTATGCGCCGTCAATTGCGTTCTTCACCAAATGTCAAATGGATTGTGGATTATGCACCTACACCATCCGATATATTTTGGGAAAATCTTTGTATACCCAGGCGTTTTTGGTATTTTACTGCGATCTCAGTTAATCTGGTTCTCTTCCTTACTCTTTTTTTTTTAACAACACCAGCTGTTAGTATAAAAAAAAATTATCATAACATTAATTTCACAATTTTAATCATGTGACATGAATTTATTAATAGTTGAAATATTTTTTCAGGTCATAGTATCAGCATTAAATTTAAATAGACTGTCAGACATACCAGAAATAATGAATTTTAGTCCAATGATTGGAGCTTTTCTTCCAACCGTATTGCTGGTTAGTGTAGCGGCTCTTATGCCGGTATTGGTTGCGCGTAGTGAGTCACTCGTAAGACACTGGACCAGAAGTGGTTTGAATCGTTTAGTTATGAGAAAAACTTCACTTTTCCTTTTATTAATGGTATTAATTTTGCCAAGTCTGGGATTGACTAGTGCACAAGCAGTTCTAGAATGGAAAATATTCCAGAACGATACAAGCAGATGGGAATGTATTTTCCTTGCTGATCAGGTATATATACGATTTGAAAAATTTTTTTTTACCTATTGAATAGAATTAAAAAACATGCATGAAAAATATCAATTGTTATTGACGATTTTAGGGTGCGATTTTTGTGAATTATGTGATCACAGCTGCATTACTTGGTAGCGCTCTGGAACTCGTACGATTTCCTGAATTGGCACTGTATGTCATTAGACTGTGCATTGCAAGAAGTCGAGCAGAACGGGTGTACGTGAGAAAAGCAGTACTGTGGGAATTCCCACTGGGTGCTCACTATGCTTGGCTACTTCTTGTATTTACAATGACAACTGTTTACAGTCTTGCTTGTCCTTTAATAACACTCTTTGGGGTATTGTACATGTCGGTCAAGCATTTAGTTGATCGACATAATTTGTGTTTTGCATACGGTCCAAGTGTTGGCGGTGGACAATTAGCCAGTGCTGCTGCAGGTGCTACTGGTGCTGCCCCAGTATTAGCACAAATAGCTCTTTTAGGATTGGGTTTAGTTCGAAGGGGTTTATCACCGTTAGCAGCACTTCAATTGAGTGGTCTTACCGCAAGTATTTTAGGCCTTGTTACAGGAGCTACTTTTTCAACTTCCAAACCTAAAGTAAGTAAGCCTTTTTATATTCAAATAATAATCCTAATAATTTTTGTGGTAGCGTCAATTCTTTTCTCATTTTATTTTTTAATTGTATAGGCACAAACGATAAAACGTGATTTCTCAACCGGACAAAATTTTGTAGCACCAGTATTACGAAAAAATTATAGTACGTGTATTACTGAGGAAACATTATCAGTATGTTCAAATTCAGAAGTAACGTTGTCCACTGACAATGTAAGTCCTAGTCTATTTGTTGAAAATAGTCCAAAACTTTATCAAGACTATGGTAGAAATAGTATTGCATGAATTTAATTGTGCATATATATATATATATATATAAAATTTGGAAACTTCCAATTTAATTGCACTACATTGAAGATCTGTGGAAAATTTTCTATAACTTTTTTAAATTGAATAACATTATTTTTATTAATATGATGAATAATTAAATTTCAACGATTGCCTACATTATAAAATAACGTTACATTAATAATTGAACAATGTGGAGTATTTCAATACTGCTTTATCATTTTTCATAATTTAAAATATTATATTTGTCAATTTATTTTCAATTCAATGATTTTTAATATATTTTTCGAATTTTACTACATATCAATGGTCATGAAAAGAAAAAAAAAGAAAAAAAAAAAGCGGTATGTTATTTACACTCCTTGAATTAACAACCGTTAGAGTGCACCATTAATATAACATCAAATAAACTCATGTACATATATTATAATAAAATTTCTATTTTGAAATCATGAAATTCAAAATGATCAGCTATTTATATACTACACACGTTTTTGAAAATATATTAATTATTAAAACGTATTAGTGGCACAATACGGCCGAATATTACAGTATTTTGTTTGTTTGTTTGGAAGTTCATAAAATTATTGAAATAAAAAAAAAAGAAGAAAATACATTTTAATTCTTAAATAATTTCCCTTTTTCATGAACCATCTCCACTTCCAATTATTTGTTTTAATTCAGTAGCAGTAAGAGAACGTAATGTCCGAATTTTCGTTCCATTATGATATTTTTTACCTAATAATCGTCTAGAACTTTTACGTAATGTACTTGATGATCCATTAATAGTGGATGATTGCTCATCTGGGTTTTTTTTCGTATCATCAGTATCTTCTTTTTGCGATTCTTCACTCTCCTCAGTGCTTGCTTGAACCTGATGAAGAATAAAAATCCTGTTCTCTACGATACAATACAATTGTGACATACAACAATCAGATCGAAATTAAATTATGAAAATTAATCGATTTCCATATTTCGTAATATAATAGAGAGAATAAGAGAATAAAACATTTACGTCAGTAAATAATATACAATTTTCATGAAAGCAACCAGTCCAATAAAAAACTGAATAAAGAATAATTCATTAATTCATGATAATAAAAAAATAATAATAGAAACAAAAACAAATTAATCAGACTTCTGAATAAATTGTATTGATACTGCAATAAAAATTATGCAGTTAATTAATAATTGTGTACGTTAAAATGAAAGTGAAAAAAAAAAAACGTCATTCCAGTAGTACAATACAATAGAAAATTAAGAGTTCAACAGTTAATTCATATCTAATATACATAATAGACCATCACATCACACATATATATATGTAGATAGATATATATTTTGTTTCAAATCATAATTAAATGTATAAATTTGTCGTAGAGTCTCACACAATATGATTTTTTACACAATGACAATTACAATGGTACAGATAATTGTGTGAAAATAAAAATAATTTCTATAATCATGCTAAATTTCTAGCCCATATAATTATACCATACGTAGCATCATACTGTAATGCACGCCGAAATTTTCACAAAAAAATTTAACGGGAAATTATTTCTTGTCATTTTGCATCTTATAAAATGATGTATTAAAAAAAAAAAAAAATTTCACGAAAATCAAAATTTTAATGTAAAAAAATCCGGGACGTACAATAATTGCCAGCACAATTATTATTCACGTGCTCTTTCTTACCTCTACAATTGATATTCTTGGAGATGATTCTTCGGGTAACGATTCTGTAATTGGACTATCAGAATCAGCTAATAACGACTCTCTATCGACTTCAACTTCATTATCTGATTCTTCTTTTTCACCTTCTGGTGATAATGATTTTTGAGAATCAGCATCTCCAATATCCTCGTGTACTTTACACACAAGACCATGTGCCACTCTTTCACCTTTGTACTCCGTTAATTTACCTTCTATATGAGCTGTAATTCATAATAATTTTTTTATTGTTAATACATTGTTCAATATTATTTCAATGTGTATATATGATAACTTGAAAATTTTAAAAGTAGAAGAAATAATTTTACCCTGACAATAAGCAGTAGGACAGAACAAACAATGGCCTGAAGTTCTTTTATTGCAATCTATGCAGTGATGCCATGGACATCTAAAATGTGCCCCTCGTCGTTTGACACATCTCTTGTGATATCTTTTTGAACATGATTTTAGACCACACTCCACCAATTCATCAGCTCCCACGATACGCTCTTTGCATCTCCAGCATTTGAATATCCTTGAACGACTAGTAAAAAAAAAAAAAAAAATATCGCTAATATTAACTTGATCCAATATTTTGGATATAGAAAAAAAGAAAAAATATTGGTTCCAACAATCCCATATATTACCGTTTTTGAACTTTTTCTCCTTTTTCATGATTAGTAGCTTGGCCATTTAAAATTTTAGTGGGTTGTACTGGCGTCAATTGTGGTTTTTGTGCTTTCAAACCAATATAACCACTACAATTTGGCGCACCACATAAACATGGTTTTCTTGTTTCTCCATCAGATGCCAAATTATAATTAAAAGTCAATTCTTCGCCTACATCGATATCACGTAAAGCAAATAAACCTATTCGTGTATCACCATTAACAGTCCACTTTTGCGTTTCACAATTCGGTTGACACGAGTGATTCATAAATCTACTCAAATTACCTTTGGGCTCTGCATCAATTGTTCTAAACACATCTATAGTTAAAAAATAATAATTTTCATTCCTAAGTTCTTTTTTTCTATTGAGTCGTCGCTTGTATTCAGCTTCATCAATAACTTCACCAACATATTCAATTACAAATTGCCCAGATTTAATAGGTTCAAGTGATCTAAGTCCCCATCCACGGCCTTGCGTATGGAATGGCTCCATAGCCGGATACTTTCTACGTACAAATGATTGATTATTGCATCTCGCACCAGCTGGACATATTCCAGGACTACATTCTATTGACAATATTCGATTAAGACAATCACTATCTGGTGCACATGGATTTTCCCATGATGCATCACATTCACATGCGACAATACTCTCCACTTCCATATGCTTGACATTTCCAACTGGTTTATTTACCCTCAATTTAACATAATATGGTGGCTTCAATGCACGCGACTCTTCATCCTTTCTTTTTCGTTTTAACCGTTGATGAAGTTCATTTGCTTCCCTCAATGCTTGTATAAATGCACCGTCTACATTTGTTTTATTTACCGAACTTTTGACATTTGAATCACCGTCTTGATATAAAAATACTCGACCTCTATGAACCCAATAATAGTTAAGTGTTCCCAAAAACATGACGCAAAATTCACCAGGCTTGTGTGATACCACCTCAATATTTGATGGGATTTCATGTGGAAAACATATGCGCGATGGCCACCATCGATAATTTCCAAGTTTTACCCAAACAATCTCACCATAAAGTGGCAAACGACCGGTTTCACAGTCTTCACATATAAATGCACCGTCTGGAGCATCAATACCTAAACACTCAGGGTGAAATGACGTTGGACATGTGTCGCAACATATTAAACTTCCACCGCGAGTACAGAGGAAACACCAAGCGGCATTCAATGGTGGATGTGGAGCTTTATAATGTTTCGGACAAATAATCTGACTACCCGTGAGGATTACTGATCCGGCAGGCAAGCATGTTGGTGAAGCATGATATGTCGATGGACAGCGTACGCAGCGCACAATTTTTTCATGAGAAGCACGCATATGACCACCTTGTGGATTGTCCGATATGCAAGTGTGACATGAGTGGTATGGACATGTTAATCGACCACCTTGTAAGAGTGATTGTGGCCATAATTTTAAACACAATGCGTGATAATGTTTTCCGCAAGCCACTACCGAACACCGTATTCGTTCGTCTTCACGTTCATTGCATATGAAACAGGCAGGTGCAACACCCGATAAACAATCTATACACTTGAATAATTCTTCAACTTGATTTTCTTTTTTTTCATCATCATCGATTGTTATTGTTTCTGTTTCAGATGTATTTACTACTTTTCCAGTTACATCTTCGTCTGCGCTACATTCAGATTCTGATTCACCAGGTCGTACACATTCAAGATGAAAATATGAATAGCATGGACCTTTGCATCTTGTTAAATTACCAGTTTTTTCACATATTTGGCAAACTCTCTCAGATTTTGTACCGCGAAATAAATTTGGTGCACGAGTTTTTTTTACTGTATCTATTGCAGTTTCAATTTTTTCTTCTTTATGTGTTTTTGGTCTTCCTCTTTGTCGTTTTGATGAATAATCTTCGGAAAAATTTATATTACAATCTCTTGAATGTCTCATTCTATATTTTCGTCTGGGTATATATTTTCGTCGAGCACGTTCACTCATATTCTCCCAACTTTTTATCAAATATGTTCGTATATCCTCTGGTGTCGAATCTGGTGATATATTTGCTACTGCTTCTTTCGTTCGTTCATAATAAAGATCAAAACTTGGTAGTTTTTCCGGTTTCTTTATTTTTTTAATTTTCATTTTTCGAATAATTACAGAATCATCACTCGAATCTTTATGACTCGAAGGTGGGGTCGGAGGAATTTCTCCATCTATACTAATAATACTCTTCACATCTTCACCAATCTCATGTTTTTTACTATTTTTTTCAATATTCAATTTGGCTTTTTTTGATATTGACTGATTCAATTTATTTTGTCGAGCACGTTTTCTTCTCGGTGCAAGTGCTTTTAATCTTTCATTTTCAGTCATCGGCAGTAATTCTTCGGCTTCTCGTACGGCAGTGTTCCATTTTTTATTTGTCCAAGCTTTCATTGCATATCCCGCTGTTTTTTTCGAATCTTTTTTCTTTATGGTCGTTGGTAAATTATTCCATTCTGAAGCTTGTTTTTTAAAATCCACAGACCCCGTAAACATTATTAATGAAATATCAGATACCCAATTCCGACGTCCATTATCACCAAAATATTGTACATGGACCATTTTCATTGTAGCTTTACCAATTACTGTAATAATTAATTCACAAAATATTTATATGAAATATTAATTTCATAATTTTTTTTGAGATATAATGTAACACTCACTTTTTAATTTTGTATGTTGATTAATATCGGGATCCAATGTAACAATACATGGCCAATATGGGAAAGTGCTTACTTGTGCCCAGCCTAATTGCCCAACTTTCCATTGATATTGTTCAGGCTCACGACGATTCTTCCTTATTACCTCACTAATTTCTACAATAGGCGATTCGTCAACTGGAACATTAATTTTTTTAACTACGTCCTTTAGAGCGCCATTTTCTATAATATCACTACTACTATTAGTATTCATCGGTGTGATGGGTAATTTATTCTCCGTGGATTTCGAATGCTTTGGCATTTTTTTAGTCTGTAATAAAATATTATCAAACATCGAAGATTATACACGTTTAAATGTATTTCGGCCCATATATAAAAGGAATCAAATATTTACGACAGACCATCCCGATTTAGTCACATAATTTTCTTTTACATATATGTTAAAAGCATAATAAATTTAGAGTAAATTCGATCAAAAAATTTACTTACCTTTGATACATATTTTTTGTTTATAGAATTTCTATGTTTTATAGCTCTACCATGTCGATTTCCAAGTGAAAGAATTTGACGTGTTCGTAATTTGATATAATTCTCAGTGTTGGACGATTTTTCATCGGTTTTTCTTACAATGGAATACTCGTCAAATTGTGGCGACTGATTTTGTTGATTTGTTTCTTGGCCCATTTCACTAGATGAACTCATATTGATACGTTAAAGAATCCACATGATGTCAAATATTGTAGTATTATAACGTGTACATTCAATGAACAATTAAATGATTTATGTGATAAATATTATAACGAGTATCGATGTATATCAAGAATGCTGTTATGACCACAGCGGAAGCCGCAGCCAGTGTTGCATTTTGGTCGGTTAATTATTTTCTTCAAGTTCTCAAATTCAAACCTGCTGAATGCCAATGCCACAGTGAACCAAATATAAATATATTTTTGTCAATCATTATCATGTAAACATTGCGCTGCGAATATTATAAGAATAAAGAACACGAATGCCAATGAAGATCGCGTTTCCCGCGAATTTATGTGAACTTCACATAACCTAAAGATGCGTCAACAGCCTCTTACGGTAATGCACCTTCAATCTAGGGACTTTCAATTCTATACTTGGCGCCACTCATGTCATGTATATGTATAGTGTGTGTACGAAAATCCAAAAGTAAATATAATATACTTATAATATTCTGTAGATGATAAAAAGACATTTAGCATTTGAAGTATAAATTCTTTTCTACCCTTACATAGCTTCTAAGAAACTAGTGACCAACCTTTATCCAAAACTAAACACTACTAATCACCATGTATTTTCTTATGGTCTACAATTTTATTATTAGCACTTAGAGTGCTGTACAAAATAAAAAATAAAAATAAAAAAAAAACAAAACGTGAGAATAAGAGAGCTACATAGGTTATGTGACAATTGTCGAAATTTAAATGGGATATGGCGCGGCAAGAATCAGATCTTGATTGTAACAGAATCCAGAATTCAATGGAAACTAATAATATTAATTTAGATAATTATAGAAAGCTGGTAAAATCTTACATTGATCTGGTGAGTCAAATTTTTTTATCAATTTAATTTTAATTTTTAATTTAGATTTTTATATTGAGTGTGTAAGTAATAATAATGTTTTTTTTTATTGTTTAGCATTTGTACAGTGCAGCTTTATTTTGGGCCGATAAAGTCGTTTCTTTGAGTAATGAAGAACCCAAAGATATTTGTATACTGGCACAATGTATGTATTTGATGAAACAATATCATAGAGCGGCTCATTTGATTAGAAGTCGAGGTTTAGAGAAGGTAAAATTAACATTTATTCATTGTATTCCAATAATCTCATTCAAAAAAAATTTATTTTTCTTATTTTTTGTTGTAGACTGATTTTATGTGTCACTATTTGGCGGTCAGAAGTTTACTGGAAGCCAACGAATTCAGCGAAGCTCTTCAAGTTATAAACGAATCGGAAATATGTACAAATATGTCACAGTCTGGCGTTAATTTGGCCGATTATACCAATATTTTACAAGATGCACCAAAAAATGTACCTATCTCATTAATTATTTGAATATATATATGCATATTATATGTAATTTTTTTTTTTAATAGGTACAAAGTTCGATATTATATGTCAAAGGTAGAGTTTATGAAGCTACTGATAACAGATCAGTAGCTACGGATTGTTATAAACAAGCTTTACATTGTGATGTTTATTCTTATCAGGCGTTTGAAGCTCTGGTTCAAAATCAAATGCTTTCATCAGCAGAAGGTATTACACAAAAATTTTTCCACGGCCAGATGTCTAAAATTTCATTTTATTTTTAGAAAAAGAATTATTAGACTCACTGCCATTTAATGAACAATGTTCTGAAACTGATAGAGATTTGCTGAAATTATTATATGAAAACAAATTAAAAAAATATCAAGCACCAGCCGAAGATTCATCATTGGTAACGTGTGGTATAAAAGGCATTCCAACTACAGATAGACTTCATGAAAATTTAGACATGCAAGTTGCTAAAGCCGAGCGATTGTATTACAACTGTGATTATCAACAATGTTTTTCATTAACTGAAGCGTAAGAGAAAAAAAAAAAAAAAAAAAAAAATTATAATATTATTCGATAAAATTAAATTTGTGCTGTTAGCAATAATATTATTATTTTTGTTCTAGAATTTTAAAAAAAGATCCATATCACAGCGCTTGTTTACCTGTACATATTGCATGTCTAGTGGAGCTTAAAAAAACTAATGGTTTGATATATATATATTCGAAATATTTATTATTATTTTTTTTTATTGAATAAATTAAAAAACAATTTCTTTTATTTTTCAGTACTGTTTTATCTGGCCCACAAATTAGTTGATTTATACCCTGATATGGCACTTGCTTGGTTTGCAGTTGGTTGCTATTATTTTTCAATAGGTAATCATTCATCCTGTTAATTCAATGTTATTTATAGAAAAATTAAAATACCATAGAGTTTTTGTGTTCAGGTAAAAGTGATCATGCAAGACGATACTTAGCTAAAGCAACGGCTTTAGATCGTTTATTTGGTCCAGCTTGGCTAGCATACGGTCATTCATTCGCTGTAGAGAATGAACACGATCAAGCAATGGCTGCATATTTTAAAGCATCACAATTAATGAAAGGTTGTCATCTACCATTTTTATATATTGGATTAGAATGTGGATTAACGAATAATTTAAAACTTGCTGACAAATTTTTTCAACAAGCACAAAGCATTGCGCCAAATGATCCGTTTGTTATTCACGAAACAGGCGTTATATCTTTCTATAATTTAGAGTGAAGTATTTGATCATTTTTAATCAAGAATAATTAATCAAATTATTTACTTATTAATTTTTTTTTGTTTCAATAAAAAAAATTAGTTATAAAATGGCAGAGCGACAATTTAAGGAGGCAATGAAAAGAATTCAGAGTGGATTGAAGGATGTTATTTTACCTAGTAAATGGGAACCATTATTAAATAATTTGGGACATACATGTAGAAAATTAAAAAAATATGAAGAAGCATTGGATTATCATCAGCAAGCACTAGTGTTAGATTCACTTAATCCATCAACTTATTCAGCTATTGGCTTTATTCATGCGCTCATTGGTAATACACAGGAGGCTGTAGATTCATTTCATCGTGCACTTGGTCTACGTAGAGATGATACATTTACAACAACGATGTTGAGCTATGTTTTGGAACAATTGACAGATGAAAGTCAACCATTTCCAGGTAAAAATGGAAAATATTAAGATGAAAAGTTGGATACTTATGAGAATAAAATTTCAATATTTCAGATGCTCCAGATGAAACACCTAAATTTAAATTGCCGGCTATTCAAGAGACATCAGAAATATCAGAAACACCAAATAATCTACCGGTTTTATCAAGAACAGATGCACAAGGCCAGGATCTTGATAAATTGCGGGTCAATTTGTTTTCGCGTTGGGATGAAGATTCAGAAAAAACAGATGAAAATGCATCTGCAAAAAATGAACGAACTCAAGATATTGTTAATTATTCGACGGGTGATGTAGATTCAGAAGTAGAAATGTTGGATTCATCCACTGCACATATAGAATATAATTAAAGATAAAATACTCCTTTTTTTTTTTTTTTTTCCAAACAGATTTTTTTTCTTACAATAATGACGAAAAAAGTAAGGGTAAATGTAGAATGGAACAAAGACAATTATCTCAGGAGATTCAATATTTTTTTATTGTCTCTTTAAAATCCATGAAGAGGCGGGACTTACTACTATGTATGTTTTGTGGCGCATGCGTTATATAAAAATACATCCCCATTTATTTGTTAGCGCGATATTGAAGTTGCCGGCAAACATTCAGTTCGCCGTGTGCGATCCAATATCATAAAGGAATTATGCATTGTTTCTTAATCTATCGTTATTGAAGTTGCACAATCTACTCAGAGTTGTCTTCGTGTCACTCGAGGATACGCATCGTGAAGTAATTTTCATTATTTATCGAATTAAACATACAAAAAAAAAATTTTGTTTTTTTGTTTTTTCGATTACAATAATAATTCTAAAACATTCAAATATAAATTAATTTATTTATAAAAAATCAATATATTAATTTTAAACTAATTCCTGTAAATTTATTTATGAATTACATAGTCGAATTTCTCTAGTTGGTAATTTATCAAAATTTATCTAAAAAACAGTGTTGATCTTTTTTTTCTTGGACAATTATTATTTTTTGCCTTCTTTTTTTCTTTATTTGAATTGAATTCCAAGACAATTTGTGCAACTACAACGCAAAACGACGCCGGAAGACACTGAATCGCACGTGCTATTGTCGACTCTGCATTATTTCTTGAAAAAAAAAAAAAAAAAAAAAAAAAAACAAAGATGCCGACTACATTGCAACAGGTAACAATATTTTATATTTTATCTTATGATTTTTTTCTATTATAATATATAAATAAAATTTTTAAAATAATAATACACAATTAAACAATTCTTTTGTTATACAATTCGAAGAAATAGCTGAATTCAAGAAAGAAAGAAAAGTCAGTATTTTATAAATGAAAAAAAGACGCAACATATAAATATAGATCTTTTTTTTTTATTTTTTTATTATATTTATATATCAATTAATTAAATAATCACAACTTATTATAGTTTTATTGTGTATTTTGAAATAATTTTCATTGTAATTCATGTATATTCACTGTAATATTAACTACATTATACAGTAAGGACCATGAAAAAAAAAAAAAAAAAAAAAATCTTTTTTATTTTCCATTGAATTGTCTGTATTACATGCAGTGAGAATTTTGAATATGAAAGATACTTTCGTCGATTACACGAATTTGTTGACACGCCAAAATTTAATATAAAATTCTGGGAAGTTTTATATGCTATAAACGAAATATAATTACCACCAGGTATCTTCTTAATTCTTATCTAGGGCTTGTATGTCCTTTTTTTTCCCTTTCTTTTATTTCGTGGAAAAATATTACCGAGTTTATATACACGCACACTTTCTTTATTTATTTTTCTTAGACTACCATCACCCTCCCCTACTTTTGCGAGTTGAATTTTGTTTTCTTCTCGTCCTATTGGTTGAAAGAATAAATCAACACACAACCACGTGAAGATATATTTACGTATGTTTATTGCGTCGTGATCATATACCGATTTGTTGTTGACCAGTGATGAACGATTTGGTAGAAATTGAATCGCTCGATTTATTAAGTGATTTTGGCTCGTCCACACCGGTTTGTTACAATTTACATACCCCCTACACACAACACACACACACATACACATACACATACACGAATAAAAAAAAAACAATTGATATAGAATATTTTTGATATATCATTTGTTTTATAAATATATAAATAAATAAATAATAAAAATAATTATTAGTTGATATAAGTAATTTCGACGAGAAAAATATAATTTTATTTTTGGTTACAGTTAGCTATGTCGTTCCAACAAGCGACCGAAAGTGGAAATACGTTGGAAAATTTGACGAATGAATCAGTGAAATTATCGTGTGATTCTAATAAACTTCAGTCACAACGTGATTGCGATAATCTTTCACAGTTATCGCAAATGGAATTGTCACCTCAATCATCAGCATCCATGTTGATTCATCGTCGTGGTGAACGAGAACAAATTCAGTTACATCAACAGCAGCGGGAACGGGAAGTAAAAATGAATATACAACGGGAAAGAGAACAACAACTACAACAACAGTATCGGGAAACATTACAATTGCATCAATCGGAATCTACATTGAATCAATTGCCGAAAAATCTGGGGAATTTATTATTGGATCAACCACCGCAACCATCTACAACTGCATCATTCAATCAAAATTATACTCATGATTCATCATATAATTTTACACCGACTCAAGAATCTATTGATGGTTGGTAGCTATTAAATATTATCGTATATTATTTTGTGAAATTTACCTAAGCTCACGTCTATTGTCTCTTGAAATTACTCATCGATATATTTATATATTTGTTTTTCATTTATTTTTCACGTATGAATTCTTACTTATTTCACATCGATCGATTTTAATCTTTATCTGATATAATATTTTTCTATCATTCGCTTGTTATAAACGTGCGGAATTAAATCAACAAACCATTTTTACTTATACATTATATTAAAATATTATTGTAAATTAATATATGTCGACATTTTGATTTGATTAAACAGGAGATATGTCAATTTCCGATTTATTCGGGCTTGGATTACCAAGAGGATCATTAATGGGCAGTCAATCTTCCATTGGTTCACCAGGATATCGAAATAATCAGCATCACAGACAAACTTCATCACGGCTAAATAATTATCAGGTAATTTATTAATATAAATAATAAATATCTTCATATTTACATTAAAAAAATCAAATATATTACAATTTGTTTTCGTAATATTAAAAAAAAAAAAGAAAAAAAAAACTATGACAACAGACAAAGAGGAAAAAACGCAACAATTTTCTTTCATTTGTTCTCTCTTTTTCTTCTTTCATCGGCCTTTAGGTCGTTTGAATGTAGATATGTATATATATCAGTATATCAGAAAAATGTGAATAAAAGTCCCAAGAACGAAAATCCGGTTTCGCGTTGAGCATTGGCAGTCTTTAAATATTGAATTTTTGGCGTCATCGGATGAAAACGATTTAATACGAGAGGGGCGGACAGGGATGTATTGTACTGGTTATTAGAGAGTAACAGAGAACACCAGCAGCAGTCGTCGGCGTAGTTGTCTGGACTTTTACCCTCTCATATCCCTTTTCTCTTATTTAGCAATAACTAAAGCAATGATCATTCTCATTGGATCATATCCAAAGTCATAGATATGAAGGCAGTTTTGTTTATATATATATACTATTTTTTAAAATTTCTTTTCCACACTCACGAATATTCGTTTTCATGTATAAGCAGCAGTTGTATTATTTTAATCTTACTAATAATCTATATATCATTTTTATTTTATTTTCTTATATATAATTGACACAGTTTTCGTTTTTGTATCTATTTTTATAAAATTTATGGTATAAAAAATGCATTCTGCCCTTACAGACACATTTGTCTGTGACATTTCAATATTTCAACCCACCCCAATAAACTATAGTTAATTAATCATCCACTTATTTTTTTTTTCTAACCAACTCGTCTGATCTTTTGATTTAAAAAAAAATTGTGAATAATACATTATTTATTTTAATACGACGGAATTGCACACATTTAAACGATCAATTGAGACTGACATATTGCTGGTAATGTCGTACAAAATCGTATGCATCTATCATTTAAAATATGTAGTAAACATCAAAAGTGCCCATATTAACAATTCAAAGTACAATGCAACTGTATAATATAAATTATAGAAATGCGACGCGTTAAAACGACTCCGTTTTTATTGGAGCCAAGAAATTTTCCAGCTTCTATCAGAGCCAAACAACTTCATTGCTATAGAGAAAAACGTCTAGCACTTATATATATTTCTCTCTTCATTTTTTCTATCCTACCGCCTATGGTAGGTCAACAAGAGGATTTTTCCGACTATAAGTGAAGGGATTCTCTTTCACAATTTTTATTTTATTTTCACAATATTATATATATATATAATATTACGCGAATATGTTTTGGATAAATTCCAACGATGGTGTGCTATGAAAGGAGTTAATTCACATAACGCCACAACATATTTTTAAAATTATTTATTACTCACAATTTGAAATGTACATGGGTATAATATAAAATAAATTATTTCCTTTTTTTTTATTTATTTATTTATTATTTTTTTTTATATTTCAGTGTCATGACGAAGGTTATGGATGCTCTTTATCATCATCCTCATCATTCAGTCCCGATATTCCAAGTACACCCAATTCATTGACAACACCAGGAAGTCCGGGCAGTGTCTATTCCAATCCGTATAATTATCCAAGCAGCGTTGGGAGTAACTCATATATGATGTCATCATCGCCATCAACACGTTCACAATTTTCACACTTCAGCTCACCATCATCGTCAATTTATTCAACGCATCATGGTCGACCAATTCGCGGTTCACCATCATACAGTGATTGCAGTAGTCCTACAGTTGAATATCCTCATGTAGTGACATGCAATGGATCAAGATCTAATTCACCAGCTGATTCGGACACAAGTTGTGTTAGCAGCATGGATGGATCATTGTCCGATATAATGAGTTGTTTATCAATAAACCCCCCACCACCATCACATAATCCATATTGCCAACAATCAATGATGAATATGGATATGGAGATGTATCAAAATAATCCCACTGCTGCAATTCATCGTTTAGTCATGAAGAAATATCTTTCATCATCACGTTACCACCAACCACCGCCATCAGTTCGTCATTATCATTGTTGTCCAACTGGTAATTCTTATATGATTAATTCGTCGCCAAATATTTCGGAATCACATATTTCACTTGATCATGCTGCAAGATTTCATCGAAATGCTGCTGCATTGTGTGAAGCAAGTTATACATGGAGTGGAACATTACCTACACGCACACAAAAACCAAATGGCTATTCGTCAAAGGTTTTTCTAGGTGGATTACCATGGGATGTTACTGATTCAATTCTTATTGGTACGTTCAAACAATTTGGACAAATTCGCATTGAATGGCCGGGTAAAGAGCAGTCGATTGCACAACCAAAAGGATATGCTTACATTATTTTTGAATCAGAGAAACAAGTTCGTGCATTACTGTCATGTTGCACTCATGATTTTACCAATGGTGGTAGTTGGCATTATAAAATATCATCAAAACGATTGAAAGGAAAGGAAGTTGAAGTTATACCGTGGGTATTGAGTGACAGTAATTTTTCAAAAACAACATCACAAAAATTAGATCCTGGTAAAACCGTATTTGTTGGTGCACTTCATGGTATGATGACTTCTGAAGGACTTGCAACTGTTATGAATGACTTATTTGACGAAGTTATTTATGCTGGTGAGTTATTTTAATATTTTTTATTTATTTATTTTATTGTATATTATTTTTCTCATTATTTTCTATTTTAGGTATTGATACTGATAAGTACAAGTATCCAATTGGTTCGGCGCGTGTTACATTCAGTAGTAAACGATCGTATAAAAAAGCTGTAGCGGCTGCTTTTATTGAAATAAAAACCGCTAAATTTACTAAAAAGGTTCAAATTGATCCTTATCTAGAAGATTCTGTATGTTCAGAATGTTTTGTTCAACAGGGACCGTATTTTTGTCGCGAACCGGTGAGAAAAAATATAATTTATTTATTAATAAATTTTTCATAATTTGTATATAAATATTTTTTATTTGTATTTTGTAGGCCTGTTTCCGATACTTTTGTCGTAGTTGCTGGATTTGGCAGCATTCTATGGATACCGCTCGTCTTCACAAACCATTGTCAAGAAACTCCAAAACTAATCAAGTCATTGGATTATCACCAAATTATGGATTTAATGGCGGTGGTAATCGTATGAAATCCGGTTCGGCGATTTAATTATATTTTCTTCTTAATTCAAATATCTCTGTTGGTGAGCTTTGTCATGGAATCTGTTGAAAATTTATTTAGTCTCATTCTTGTTTTATTTTGCTTTCCACTAACTACCAAACACTTATTAATTTTTCTTGTAAACGTACAGTAATGAAGTGATTCTTCGCGTTTTTTTTTTTTTTTTTTTCCCTTTCTCTCGTTTTGAGACACATACGTTTACTGCGATTGGATAAACAATTTTAACGGATTCCAAATTATTAAGCTTTTCCAGCTTATTGAGGTATATAGAAAAAAGAAGAGACGAAAAAAAACTAAACGAAAAGTAATTATTAATAGTTGAACGATGAAATATCGTTAATAAAAAAGATATCATGTGTTTGATAATGGGATTTCAAGAAAAATACGCTATAAGTGGTATTAAAAAAGTAGTAGATACATGATTTCTCTTATAATGGGGTGGAAGAGGGGGCGTACGTCGTACTCATTTTGTGCCCACACAAAAAATAATTTTATTTATTGATGTTTATTTGGGAGACAGGATCTTTCGTTACCGAACCGTACGAATGGTTTTTCTTTCCTTTTTTTTTTCTTTTTTTTTACCGTGGGAAATCGAGATATATTGGAACATGTAAAAAAAAAATAATAATCATGCCTTAATAATAACGTAATTGCGATAAAAAAAAAAAAAAAAAAAATAATCAAGATGCACAATCGAAGGCGCGTATATCCAATCATTAAAAAGCCCATATATATTGTAACGTGGCTTTTATCATGACGATTATTTTGTTGATTTTTTTTTTTTTTTTTTTTTTTTTTTTTTACGCCATGTGCATAAGAAGACACGAGTGGGTTTACAATTATTTCTTTTCGAAGGACTAATTTAGCTAGTCCATATTAATATAATCAAGTAATCTGTTTGTCACCGTCTCAAATTCATTGATCGAGTAATGAAAAATAATATTTTTTTTTTTTTTAACGACATTTGATAGTTAATAAAAATCTGATCTTTGTCGTTAGGCGAAAAATAATTTTTACAGGGATATGTAGTATATAAATGCTCATCGATTACTAATCATTGTCGGGACAGTTTCATGTTGATTTAAATTGTTAATTTGTTTGTAAAAATAAATCACGCGTATAATAGTTATAAATTTATATATAAAAAGTCGCATCGAATTTTCGAAAAAAAAAAAAAAAAAAACAAAGTTAAAAAAAAATTATGATTAATGATATTATATTCCAACATGCGACGATGCCTTCATTTTTTCGTGAATTATAATATAATAAAATAGTATTCTCTCGTTAGTGTTTTACATTAGATTGTATAACGTAACTATATTGAGTCGAGGTAAACAAGAAAAAGAAAAAATAATTGAAAAAAAAGGAAAAAATAGTAAATAAAATCAAAAAAAATTGATTAACCGTATCCGTATGTTTTGCACTGTGTCATACGTTATAAACATATGAGCGTCGTGTATACACTTTAGATGGATGACACGACTGTGCTCTGGTGTTTTACGGACTTGGTTTAATTGTTGACGAAATGGAGTAGGTAGCACACGGTCTACGATTCAAGTACGAATTGTAGTTCGGCTGTTTTTATTTTTACTTTTCCTTTTTTTTTTCTTTTCTCTCCATCCTCTTCATTGTTATGCGCTTAATTGTTCATTGTCTTTCGTTTCAAAAAGATTTTCTGTACGTGATAGAAAAGTAAGAAGAGAGAAAGAGAGAAAGAGAGAGAGAAAAAAAAGAAAAGTGAATCCTCGCACTCCCAAAAACAAAAATACAAATGTTTCTCAAATATTTTGATAAAACTTTGTTGAAATGAATTAAAATTCACACTTTGCAGATCAAAGATATATTTATTATTATTTTTTTATTTTGAGCTCATAATTTTGCATTATTTATTTATTTATTTTTTCCTCCATTGATCTGATATTCCTGATATATCCTTTAATCATTGTTCTCAAATATTAATAATAAATAATAATTCATTTATTTTATTTGTTATAGTTACTTCGCAGTATAGATTTAGTTGAACTTTCGAAAAAATAACGAATACACGAGAGTTGAAAAAAAAAAAAAAAAAAGTATGTGATCAAATGCTTTGGTTAATCGATCATGTAGCAAATAAAATCTCTGTGGGTGTATCGATATTTAATAATAATGGCAATAATAGTGGTGTGCAGAATGAGTCGCAGACGAGTAGAAAAAAAAAAATTGATCAGGCGTTAAAGGCAGAAAAAAATTTTAATAATAAATGCCTCATCTCTTTTATCTTCAACTCAATCTAATTTATTGAAAGTTTTAATGAGTCGTGCCTTTTTAATATTAATCGCCGTGAATTTTATTCCTAGAAAAATTGTGGATGATTAAAAATTATTTTTAAAAT